>JBBPDI010000005.1:15677073-15696196 GCA_037974545.1 Cucumis variabilis | reverse complement strand
AAGTGAATTCTCATAGCAAGTAGAACATCACCATTCATGTTATGAACAATGGATCTGATGTCCATTTCACCATTCTAAAAACACAACGTTAGAGTTTATCTTAAAAGTGTCAAAGGGATAGGTACCGTCGGAAAAAAAAAACCTTCATCAACTAGGAGGTAACTAATTAGCCATAGTAGGAAGAGAAAGGTTTGGGAAAGTTCTGATGATATTCACAAGTAAAGGACATTTCCTTTTATAAAGGGAAATGATTTAAAACAGAAAAACTAATTTTTACAACAGTAAAACTAACTGTGTAGTGGCCTTTGTATTGGGCTTAGTGGGTTGACTTAATACCCCCGCCCCCCTCCTCTCAAGTCAATGTCTATAGCATGCGTTACACTCAATTTTGCTCGAGGTGGAATGAAGGAATGTGCAGATGGCTTGGTCAAAATCTCTGCAACTTGAGTCGTTGTTGGAAGATGTTGGACTGCAATTTTGTTTTTGTAGAACAAGGTTTCTTATAAAGTATATGTCTAGCTCAACGTGTTTTGTTCTTGAGTGTAGGATTGGATTTGCACTTAGATGTACAACTCCAAGATTTTCATATTGGTGATTTTGGTAGATGGATCTTTAGTTCTTTGAAAAGGAAGGCTAGCCATACAAGTTCTTTGGCTGCATTTGCAAGACAATAAAATTCTGCTTCGGTGTTTGATTTAGATACAGTATGTTGTTTTCTTTTTTATCCCCAAGTAATTAATTTGCCATCAAAGTATACACATATTCTAGGAGTAGAGCATCTATCATCAAGATCTGATGCCTAGTCGACATCAACAAAGGCAACTGTGAACTTTCTTGGTTTCTTTATTAGCAATTTGTGTTTAATGTTCCTTTGAGATTTCGAAAGATTCTTTTTACTGCTTGCCAATGGGATAGTTTTGGATTGTGCATAAAATTACAAACACAGTTTACTGAGTAAGCTATTTTAGACCTTGTGATGGTGACATATTGTAGGACTCCTACAATGCTTCTATATGTGTGAGGGGTTTTCAAAATTTTCACTGTCTTTTGATCATAAAATGGAAAATCTGATCATAGGGATTGCAATAGGGTTTGCATCAGACATCTTTGTTCTTTGTAGTATTTCTACAATGTACTTTTCTTGAGATAGGAATAGTCCACTAGTTTGTGGATAGGAGACTTCTATTTCCAAGAAGTAATTGTATTTCCTCGAGTCTTTCAAGGAGAAAGTGGAATTCATTTGAGAGATTAATTTGTCAATATCATGATTTGATAAACCATTGATAATAATGTCACCTACATATATCAGAATGTAGTAGGAGGAGTAATTTGTCGGTCTTGTAAACAATGAGCAATCAAGTTTTGAGTTTGTGAATCCTTGGGAAAGTAGGAAGGTTTTTAGTCACTCAAATCATGCCCTCTGATCTTGTTTTAAGTCATATAAGACTTTCTTTAGTTTGCACACTAATGGTTTATGTGTGTTTGCTCTCAATGGTGAAGCCAATTCGTTGTTTCATGAATACTTCCTCCATTAGAATGTCATGACGGAAGACATTGTTTATGTTTAATTTTTGGATTTGCCAATTGTGTGCAAGAACCATAGTTAGTAGTATACTCTATTGGTTTTAAGTTTTACAACAAGGTTGTAGGTTTCTAAGTAGTCTATGTCTGCTCTTTGGTGAAAACCTTAAGCTAGTAACCATGCTTTGTATCTTGAGATAAATCCATCCAAGTTTTTCTTTACATTAAATACCCATTTTGAGCCAATTATTTGCATTTTATAGGGCATAGGAACTAGATCTCATGTGTTGTTTCTCATTAGGGCTTTATATTCATCATTCATTGCTTCAACACAATGAGGGTATTTTAATGCTTCTTTGGCTGATTGAGGCTCTTTGTTATTTAATTCTGTGAGGTAAGCTTTTGGCTTTCAGATGCCATTCTTTGATCATGTAACCATTTGATGTACATTAGTAGTAGCGCAAGTTTGTAATGATGGAATATGATATGAATCTAGAAATCAGAATTGAATCAAATGAAGAAGTTGAAGAGGCAATGCTTGGAAGTTAAAGAGTTATTTGGACAACTCAAAAGTCATAAAATTAAATGTTGTGATCTTTCATTCCATATTTTAATTAGTATAAATAGGATTGTAATTTTCACATTTAAAAAATAAGAATTTGGATGAATGAAATCTGAAAATTATAGAATGTAGAATTTTGTTCTTGTGTGTTCATGTGATAGAATGCACGAATATTTGGAGCATTCAAGTGAGGATTGATCTATCTTGCTTATGGAGTGCTTTGAAGATCGAGGGTTGATGGGAGTTTCTAACTTTGTCCGATCTTTGGTTTCTTAGATTATCTAAGCAATCTGTATCTAGTCTATTTTAGGGGTTGAAATCAAATTGGTTTTGGGGTTGTTGGGGTTGTGTTCTTTTGAGTCTTGTTGTTTAACATGATTCTTAGATCCAATTTCCAGGAGTTTCATATCAGAATAGATTCACTTGGTTGACTTTTGGTGGTTTGAGTAAGATTAGGTGAGTTTGGTTAAGAGATGGTTTGGTTATTAGAAATAGATTGAGTGTGAGTGGATGACTCTATGTGGTTGTTGTATTGGTTTTCTGGTGGAATGGTATTTTAGGAAGGGATACTAGTTGGTTGAGCTACTAAGGTAGGTACGGAGAAAGATGAGGTAGGTTTGTTTTGTGTGTTGTGATGTGTGGTAGTTTTTTAGGCAAAGGGGAAGACATGTTCATCAAATGTTATATGTCTAGAGACAATACTTTACCAGATTGATCTAGCCATTTGTATCTTTTATGGTTGGGGTTCTACCTAATAAATGTGCAAGGAGATAATCTCATTTGTAATTTGTGATGATTGTTACATCTAAGATATGGAAAATAGAGGCAACCAAAGGTTTTTAGTGAGGAGTAGTCTGGTGTTTTTTTTAATAAAGTTTCCAAGGAACTTTTTCCATGACAGACATCAAATGCACTACAAGAAATTGAGCTTTTAGTGATGCACAAAAAACGTTACTAAAATGAAAATGTCACTAAAAGTATTAGCGATGCAGTGTCATTCGTTTGTAGGACTATTGTTGTATCCACATAGTTGAAAGTTTCATCGGTGCACCAATTGCGCACCGCAAAAGATGTACTTTTAGTGATATTTGCACGTTACTAAATGCTTACTTTTAGTAACTTATGTTTTGTCATTATTTATTTTTTATAGTGACGTAGTACACTCTCCACTAAAGGTGATGTTTTAGTAACAAATAATGTTGTTGTTAAAAGTTAATTTTTTACCATACAAACATATTTTGAAACGTATTGAAGTACGCCACTAAAAATTTCTATAGTTTTTAGTTTTAAAAACCAATGCTTTTGCGATGTTATTGAAAGTGCCAGTAAAAGTATTTTACTAAATAAAAAAAATAATATCCAATTTATTATATAAACATGTTATAAAATGTCAAATATAATAATCTTAGAAACTATCACTAGGAAACATGTAATAACACCAACTTTATCACAAGAAATATATATCAAGAAACTTTGATAATTTCATTAATAGTTCGAGTAATGTCAACCTAAGTTATAAGTATGAAGTTACATCAAGTAAATGGATGTCCAAAAGTTATAAGTACGAAATTACATCAAGAAGTTACATTTGTGCAAGCATAACAAAAATTCCTACAAGTCTTGGAAGCATGAAATTAAATGATCTTTCCTAACAAAATTATAGGATATGAACCAAAAACTCTTTTCATATTCATCCGAAGTCAACATCAAAATCTCGTATAAAAGACCATTTCTGCATCAAATCTTAAATGTGTAACATAACAGAATAAATAAGTAAAATATATAAGCAAAAAATGAAACATAGGCACTTTAAATATGACACTACGTACTTAGATGGATGAAACTCAAACATTCTAAGGTAGTCTATTTATTAAAAAGATAGCACCATCCCATAATTTTAAAGGTAGTGAAGAATGAGATAGAAGGGTAAGGCGATGGAATATGCCATTAGTGTTTAGAATGAAGGTGAATGAACGATATTCACCTCCTCAATCAGTTTGTAGAGATTTTATTTTGGTGTTGAGTTGGTTTTCGGCTTGGTTTTTTAATACTAGGAATGCTTGTAGGGCTTCATACTCGGATTGAAGAAAATATATCCAAGTGTGGTGGGAGAACATGTTTACAAGAGTATTATAGTATCAAAATCCATTTCTGGAAGTAGTGTGTGATGGTCCCCATAAGTCAGATTCAACAAGTTCAAGTGGTGCATAGTAATTTGTATTTGAGTCGGGGAACGGTAGTTTGTAAATTTTCTCAAGTTCACATGAATGAGAAATTGTAGCAATTTTATTTGAATTTGATTAGGGAATATTACATTTGCTTAGTACTTTGTTTACAACCGTGGTAGAGGGTGACCTAATCCATTGTGCCAAACAATTTGATATTGGATTTGAGAGGAAAATGATTTGTGGAATTAGAGCAGATGGTTTATCAAATTGAGGCTAGTAAGTAGTGTATGACTTCGTATTGGGATAAACTTTCACTAGAGAGAATCAATATAGTCTTTCATGAAGATGTCCTTTGGAGTAAAATTTTCCCAGTTACCTAAGACTTAACAAAGCAGACCATTGGTTGGAATTCAAAGAAACAATAGTTATCTTTTGTAAATTGACTTACACTTGGAAGATTTTTCTTTATGTGGAAAACATGAAGAAGCTTTGGTATAAAGAGAATAGGACAATCATTATTAGAAGAAATTGAAATATCATATGGAATAAAGAACGAATGGCTAGAATTTAAGATTTTCAAACCTGTTCCATCACCAACATGGACCTGTTCTACTTCCACTATAGTTTGTGTTGAAGTTGAGGTTAACAAGATCATTTACGATATGATTAATTAATGACACCCGTGTCTGAATACCACCTATTACTGTTGTTGTCTTGTGAGGTTGAAGGCATGTATGTTTAATGAGGACTGTTCTTGAAATGGTTTTAATTATTGAACCTTGGCATTCTGGGTGGAGTATTACCAGTAAACTATTTCTAGAAGTTTGGGTCATATAGAGAGTAACATCTCAAGGTTGTATGGCCAAAATTTCCACAAGTTTGGCACTGTGGTTTGGAATTATTCCAAGATTTTCTCCCTCTTCCCCAATTTCCACTATTGTTGTTATTTCTTTCTCCTTTGTTACTGTTGCTATTTTGCCACTGGTTCCATTGACTTTGCCTTTGATTTCTTTCATCTTAATTTGGAGGAACATTTGTCAGGTTCTTATCAATATTTCCGAAAACAAGATTTTCAATAGGTTGAGTACCATTAGTATTTACTAGTGACTTTCATTTGAGTATGCCTTCATGACTTAAAAGAAGTAAGATAATTTCTTGTAGTCGTTTTGACTTGAATTTTGCAAATATCACTGAGAATATAGAGTCATTTTTTTATCCTAATCCTGAGAGGATATATACAACGTGTTCTTGCAAAAGAGATGTGACAACCTACCTCATTCAAAGCTAAAACAAGAATTTTCACCTTTGTTGTGTAGTCTTTAATCGATTGATTTTCCTTCTTTATGTTTTGCAGTTGTCGCTTTAGTTTCAATATCTTAGTTGTGCGTTTGATGTGGAGTAAGTTTGTTCAAAGAGCCAACCAGATTTCTCTTGCTGTATTACACCAAATCATTTGGGTGACTATGTCTTCATTCATCGATCCCATTAAACAAAAGCAGGCGTCCAACTGAGGTACTCAATGTTATCTATCAATTCTTCTCTATTCGTGTTTCTTACTGAGCTAGTTTATGCATTTTCAGTGTTTCTTTCAACTGTAACATTGTTCGACCTCTTTTTTTCTGGTTGCATAACTGAGGATATGGTCTTCCAAGGAGTGCCCATATATAGTGATCAAGATCTGAAGTTTCTAGGTAAGATAGTTGTTGTTGGTGAGTTTAATCACTGCAAGATGGTGCCCTGGGTAGATTATCAAAGAGTTGTTCTTCGAGGAAGAAGATGCTTCATTGTTTAGGGTTGAACTTGAGAAGGTCAATGCTACGAGGCTAGGGCTCTGATATCATAAAAAGAAGTATAAGAGAAGGAGAACGAGAGCAGCAGGAAGAGGAAAAATTTGAGAAAATTCTGATGATTTTATTTTCTAATGATATTCACATGTCGATAGAAGTCGGTCAATATTGTTGATCAAAATTACACATTAAATTTCATCGCCCACTAAAGAATATAAAATAGAATTGATGAGACGATACAAATTAGAAGGTTGAGTTAGACCAAATAATAGAAGCAATGAGCGAAAAGATTTTGATATCCAATGAATTTAAAATATCTTTAAGATGTTATAGTAAGAGGTGCTAAGTTAACATTCAAAGAAAACCTATCACATGAAAGAACTATGGTGATACATCCATAGCTACAATTGATAAAAGCATAGAGATTACTTAAAACTAAATTCATTCTTTTACTCGCTTTTCAGATCATAACTCGATTTGCATACAAAATTAGTTGGAATAAAATTAGAAATAGATGAATCAACACATTGGCGCCCACATGAACACAAGCGTATAAAGGAAGAAAAACCAAAAGAAAGAAAGAAGAAATGAAGGCCAAGTAAGAAGAGACAAAAATAATAGAGACAGTGATGGAAGAAGAGACACAAAAAGCCAAGAAAATGAGAGGAGCTGAATGAAGTGCAAACAACACTCAAACAAAATGACAATATATGTAATAATAATATTCACAGCTACAATAAAACCCACCATTGTATATTTTGTGAACAAAAAAGTCCATTTCCACTCATTTTAAACTTTCGGTATAACGCATGAAGTATCAACCAAAATAAACTTTTACTACTGAATCAATTTGGATCTTTAGTAGAATCTCATTTTTAAACTTATTTTTAAGCATAAACCGTTGATGCATATGTTTCACTCCTACATTATATTTTCAAATTAATATATATTAGAAAAAAAATGCTAAAATTAATCAAATGATTTTTTTTCAAAAAAATTGTAATTCAAGAGTGGGTGGAAAAAATAAACCCCTAACACCCACATTGATAATACAATTAATTTTTATCTTTTCGTTCCTCTCCCGTTGTATAAATACTAAAGAAAATCATGTAATATTTTTACTCAGCTATTTTGGTAGGATTTAAAGAGAAGATTAAATTTATTTAAGTCATTTCAAATTTATTTTATATTAAATTAATATAAAAGTAAGTTGAACCAAGTGTAACTCAATTGGTATTGTGTTGATATTATCAATCTTAATGTTAGAATTAGTTTGCTCTCCACCACATATTATAAAAAATGAAAACACTTAAAAAATTAATGACTCACGGTAATAAATTGATACTTTCATTATTTGAAATTTTACGTAGATTAAATTACAAAGTTAGTTTTTGTTCACGTATAAATTTATAAAAGGAAGGTTCTCTTTTGAGTTAAAGAGGTGTTCTTGAAGTAAAGGTTTGAAATTTGTATCTTTCTCTCTTATGTTTTAAAAATTAAAATTCTAAATCTTGTATGGAGTAGGTATATGATTTTTAAAAAAGTGAATGTTACTTTATAATGAAAAAAAATGCAAAAACGACTAATAACCCAAGAAGAAGAACAAATTATAATTTCTTTATAATTAGAAATAAATCTTGAAATTAAGCACATAAACTAAATTAAATTAAAAAAACAAAATTCAAAATTAAATACAAACTAGATATTATAAAACATATATATATATATATATATATATATATAATTAGAGAGGGAGAACTACAATACAAATGTGTTTCTCTCAGCTCCATTAATTTTGGTATCGTTTCATTTTGTCATTTTACCTCTATAGATTCCATTTTCCAAAGTGGACTTAAAAGTTACCAACTTTTAGGGGTATATGTAGCCTTAAAATGATCAAGTGTTCACATTTGTACCATTCATTTTAGTATATCATACTGTAGATCTTGGAGATTAGAGACCTATAAATGTAAAGATAATGAGTCAAAGGATATAGAATGTAGTAGGATGACATGGCCCACTTTTATGCTTCTTTTGAGGTTGTAGGGTACTATACCCTATAATCTTAGGTTTGTGTAATTTTGGGTGCATCTCATGCACACATACCTCTGCAAAATAAACGTTTGTTTAAGTTGGTAGGACCCTTTTTGACTGGATTGCTTTTGACTTAGAAAAATGTTAGAATTATAGTTTGATTTTTTTTCTCATAAGATATTTCTAAATATAATAAAATAAATTAAAATATTTAGTTGTTATAATAAAATTTTTAATTTTATTAATAATAGAAATTAATAACCTTCATTGATATTATCAAAGTCAAATTGATTTTTTTATATATCGTAAATATTTTGTTAAATTTACTATTTTTTACAATTTATCTTTATTTATTTATTATTAATGATTTATTTATTTGGTAATTCAATGATTTATTTATTTATTATTATTATTATAGCTTACATTGGTTTTATTGTTAAAAAAAATCAAAATATAACTTTCCATTTCACCATTAAATTAGGTAAATTATTTTTTCAAATTCTTAATATTTGTTTGAGATGTAAAACTAATAAGTAAAAAATATATTTTACACTATCACATTTAATGTAGTGAAACTATTATTATTTGTATAATCGATGGTATATTCTACTCTACAACATATGTTCGTATTGAACATGTGTAGGATTTAGTGTCTTAATTAAGGGTTCGTTTAAATTTTCGTAAAAAGTAAGATTCTTAATTATGAGATGATTTTATAAGCTAATCAGTTTTACCAAATGCACACAAACAAATGCATTTTCTTGGACTGTGGTGGGACAATTAAGTAGTAGTCAATCTTATTCATCTATGTAGTAAGTAAGTCTATTAGGATGATCAAATCATCCTTAGAGAATCCCTCAATGTTAGAGATGATTATTAGACACTATAAACAAATAATTTTAATTTTATATTTAAAACAAAATAATCGATGGCGATGACTAATAGATGGAGCAATTGAAAACGTGGAAGGAAGAAAAACTTAGAGTTGAGTTGGTAAAAATAAACGTACATAATTAATAGCATTATCAATATGTGTCAATCATTATTGTAATATTTTACCAACCCGAATTCAATTGATCATGTCAAACACGCACTTTGTACCTAACAAAACATTATATTTTCAAAATTGTGCCATATTTTTAAAACCGTTCAATATGTCAAAGACATATACATAAGATTAAAAAACAAACTTAATGTAACCACTAAAGTTTGGTTAGATACATACCCTTCAAACTTTTGGGAAAATAGTTAGAAGAAAGTTCAAAAACCTATTTTTTTAAAAAAGAAAAAAAGGGCAAAAACTCAAAGATTTTGGACTAAATTGATAATTAAAAAAAAAAAAGCGAAATGTATTTTTAGTTCCTCAGATTTGAGGTCAATGTCTATTTGGTTTCTGAAATTTTAAAACGAACACTTTAATTCTCGAGGTTTGAAAAATAGTTCTAAATGATCTCTAAAGTTACTTAGACTGTTAGACTATTAGTTGACTAACAAACAAAAAAGAATTATATGACCATTAAATATGATTAGTTTATCAAAAATATGTTATAATATTATTTTTTTAGGATGTGGCTATCTCTTTTCTCTCTCATTCATTCCCCTCCTCTCCTTCAACCTTCCATCACAGCGCACTTCTTCTTCTTCTTCTTTTTTTTTTTTTTTTTTTCTTTTTTGTCTTTGAAATTAACAAGAACAATTTCCAATTTCCAAGCTCCCCTAACTCAAAACCATCCCACTCATCATCCCTATAAATCTCTATCCAATCTTACGAGTGAGAATTTTCTACGAACATAAAGTTGATTTACAAAATACAACAAATTTGTTTTCTTTTCTAAATCTATTTATTTGCTCCCTTTCTTTCTCCAAATTTAACCGTTTATTTAATTTTCAAATCTCAATCTCTCATGTCTTTTTAAAAAAATTTCATACTTCTAGCACCTTACTTCCTTGTCACTATAAAATCTACACTTTTTACTTATTTTTGGAGTAAATCCCTCCATTTTTTCCATCTAAATTCAAGATTTTTTTTTCGTCCCGTGTGTTTTAAAACCATAACAAGTTTCGTAGAAGAAAACCTAACTGGCTCAATCAAAACTTTTCAATTTGTAGTGCGGAATAATATTTCTTTTCAATTAGTAAGTGCAATGAGACTCATTTAAAAGTAACTCGTGTTTTGCAAGGAGGCTGTGTGATAAAGGATGTTTAATGGAAAAAAGCGAAGCGGCGAACTACTAGGCATTTTGGGATTACTTTGCCAGGAAGTAGGAACATAGCCCTTGTGTCAGTAAGACCGCGATTGATTTAACCTTGTCGTCCAATCCAAATCCAGAATAAGGATTTGACAAAGACATGTGGTATTCTGAGATTGGATCATTCTCGCCGCCAACATAAGTCATCATTTTTACATTAGAAAGTATCATCGGAGAGGCCTATAAATAGATGAAAAGTCCAATCATTTTTTAAGCTACTTTTTACCCCATGTTGAACTAAGAAAGAATTGAGAAAATTTCCAAGATTGCCATAAATTTTCAGAGGCTTGAATTTGACAAGAAGTTGCAAAGAAGTCCTTGGCTTAGGAGTTGGGTGAATGAACTAGCTTATTGTTGATTGTTAGGGTTCTTCTTATAAATTGTTTTCAAAATGAAAAGGATTTCTAAAATGTGTTTGCATCCTTAAATATATTTCTATTGAGACCATGAACTATAAGATTCCTCTCATGCTTTCCAATTCTTAAATAATGCACATGACTTAAAAATGAACTGACTTATTAACTGAAATGATGTATTCTGGAGAATGCTTGAGATTTGATCAAGTTTGAAATGATAAAGTATGATAATCTTTATACCCTATGCGATGTAATGCATCATATTTGTTGTGTGTTCTGGCGTGGGATATTTTATCCTTGTTGTGTGATTTGGGATAAGATGCTTCTTGTTGTGTAATTTGGAATAGAATGCTCTATTCATGTTGTGTGATCTTGAATAGGATGTCTCATACTTGTTGTGTGGTCTATTATGGAATGCCCTTTGCTTGTTGTGTGATCTGACATTGGAAGATGCGTTATGCATAGCAGAAGTGATGGAACTTGCTAAATGCATTGAGACTATTCCACATAGCTACAACTTGGTAAAAATAGTGTGGTAAATGCTTAAGCTAAGGAAATGGTACAAAGATGTAATTAAATATGCAGAATGATTCTGTGAGATAACTATGTAACTCTAAATGCATACGATGCATGCGATATGAATTGCGAAGAAAGAATTTGAAAAGGAATGATTTCCATATGAATTATGATGAATGATTTAAAAGGGAATATTTTCATATGACTTATAAAAATGGTTGATGAAACTGAGATATTGTGAATCGCCTAACACATGGAATTTGGTTTGATTAAAACTCAATGTTTTATTGATAGTACTATATATTACTCATACAATATGATTTGATGAAACAGATTTAATGCGTGAAGGCAAACTTTGATTTATCAAAGGTGTTGAGAAAAGATCCCACTCACTAGACGTGTTTTATACCCCCCTCCCCCCTAAGGTAGCAAAGGACATCCCACATTGAACTTGCAGCCTTGATCGCCTGCTATGCCCTTGTAATTGCATCATTTTAGTAGTCGCTACTATTATCTAGCATAGCATGTAGAAGCTAAGCGAAAAGAGTCAAGTCGCTTTTTTGAGTCTGTAGTCAGTTTCTTTTGAAAGACTTATGTACTAGAAATCAAATGTACTCAAAGTTTTCTTGTTTACCAATGAAGTTTTCTTGTTTCACTCAAAGTTTGAATTTCGTATTTAAACTTGTGGTTGCATTTATTTATGCTTACTAGGCATTCAACGTCTTATCTCATGGGAGTTACGCGTTGAGTGTCTAGGTAGACGCCTCCACTTGGTCGCATTAAATGGTATTTCAGGGTGGAACGTGACAAGTGGTATTAGAGCATAAGTTCTTGAGAAAAGTCTTAAGTAGTCATACATACAGACGAGTCGTATGGTAGTATAAAAGTCTAATGTATTGATGCAATATAGGAATTGTGGCACCACAAGAAAGGCCAAGGCGAGTCAGGCAAGTGGCAATGGATGTTCAAGCTACTGGAAGCGCCAATAGAGTGCAAGCATTCGACAAGATATCTAGTAGCCCACAAGAATTGATTGTGAGAGTCGCAGAGGAAAGCATGATCAGATGCTTTTCTCAGAAGTTAGTTAAAAGGTTTAGCATTGAGAGCAACGACCTTCTCTGGAACCACTAATCTAGTTGATATGGAGAAGTGGTTAAGTCTAGTTGAAAAGTGTTATGGGGTGGTGGACTGTCTCGAAGAAAGAAAAGTGAGACTTGCAACGTTCTTATTGCAAGATAGCATAGAAGATTGGTGGACTCTCTGCACGATAAGGACAGGTGGAGAAAGCCTTGTCACTTAAGAGGAGTTTAGAGAGGCATTTAAAAATAAGTTCTACCCTCATTCCTTCTGTGACACAAAGAGAAGCGAGTTTATGAGTTTGGTTCAAGGTGACATGATATCGTAGAATACGAGAAATAACTTACTAAGATGACTAAATATGCTTTCGCTAGCCTTTGTAATTGATAAGGGGAACGAGTGTGAGTGGTTTGAAGAAGGCTTGAAAACTGAGATTAGAGCACCTGTGACGGCCAGCATGGATTGATATGATTTTTCTAAATTAGTTGAAGATGCCATGAGAGTAGAGAGATGTATGGAAGATAATAAGAAAAAAATTATAAAAGAAGACCTCTACAGCGAAAGTCCTAGTGGCATATAAGGAGGTAAGAGACCCAGAGAAAATGGGTGTCATATGCTAAGCGTTCAACAACGAGGAAGTTTCAAAGCTTGCTCTCCTGCTCCATTCGAGTCTAGAATGAGCTGTAGAGGAAGTTTTTAGAGGCATAATAGGGTCTAAGGAAGAGGTAATCCGCCAACATGGTCAAAAGGTGTTTGTTAAGGCAAACAACCCTTTGGAATGAACATTAATGTTGAAGGAAGACTTAATTTTTCAAAGATTTTATTTAATCGTACCCACTAAGACATTTTGCAAGGTATTGTCCTAACTTGGGGACTCAGAACACCCAAGGCGTAGTGTCCCAATCTGTCAATCAACCTTATAATCCAAGTGGAGCTAGAAAAGAACCAAGTGGAACTAAGAAACCTAGGAGACCCAAGTCCCAAGGGAAGGTGTGTGTGATGACTCAGAGTGAGGCGAGAAACATCTCTCACATGATCACAAGTTTGTTGATGATCTGTAACTCTTTTACTCTTGTGTTGTTTGATTCCGAAGCTACACATTCTTTTATTTCTCTATCACATGCTAAGTCCTTAAATAATAAGGTAGAGCCTTTAAAAGGTGGAATTTTGATTAACACGCCTTCCAAAAAAGTATTTATGGTAGAATTCGTATGTAGAGATTACGAGATAAGGATTGAGAATGTAGCGTTTGAAAGTAGACTTGATTTTATTTGAGCTTGATGAGTTAGACGTAATTAAGGGAATGAATTTCCTCACCAAGTATCATGCGATATTGGATTGTTACAATAAGGAGGTAGTATTGAAAGAACCTGAGAAATTTGAAGTCAAAATTGTAGGCGATAAGATAGTGGAGTTGGCCAGCATAATATCCATGTTTAAGGCAAGGACGCTAATGAGAAAAGGGCACGCCACCTATTTTGCTCATGTGGTTGACACCTAGATAGTAGAAAATTAACACCCAAAAGTGTGCCGATAGTTTGTGAATACTTGGATGTATTTCTAGAGGAGTTGAGTGAACTACCACCAAAAAGAGAATTAAGTTTACGATTGAAGTCGTTCATGGAACAGCACCAATTTCTCAAACCCTGCCCCTTATAGCATGACACCAGGCGAGTTGAAGGAATTGAGGAACCAATTAGAGGAGTTGCTAGAGAAGGAATATATTCGAGAGAAATTGCATCAGATGACAAAAATATTTTTAAAAAAAACAGCCCATGGCACTCTTTCTTGCATATTGCGAAAATGTCAAATATGAGCAGTAATTAGTGATATCATACGGTTATCAGAGGGCTATGAAAGGGTTATCGATTTTAAATTTGCTCCTTTTGTAATTTAAAAAATATAGTGACATGGGTCCTATTATCATAATTTTTTGCTATTTTTGCAAGTGCCTCTATATCCGACCTAGTACCTTACCTTGGACAGCCCCTATCCTATTTGTAAAGAAGAAAGATGGATCAATGAGACTATGCATCAACTATCAGCAACTGAACAAAGTAACGATTAAGAATAAGAACCATTTGCTGCGAATAGATGATCTCTTTGATCAACTGAAAGAGGCCTTAGTATTTCCAAAATAGACTTGTGTTCAGGCTACCATCATTTAAGGATTAAGGAGTCAAACATGCCGAAGACAACCTTCAGAACGCTTTATGGGTATTATGAGTTTTTTGTAATGCCTTTTGGATGAACTAATGCCCCAAACGCTTTCATGGATTTGATGAATATAGTATTTCGTCAATACTTGAATCAGTTTGTCATTGTCTTTATTGATGATATTTTGGTTTACTCCTCAGATGCAACAAGACATGCGAAATATCTAAGGATTGTGTTACGAACTCTACAAGAAGAAAATTGCAAACTCCAATAAGTGTGAGTTTTGGTTGAACCAACTGGTGTTCCTTGGACATATTATATCCTCGGAGGGGTTGAAAGTGGATTAATAAAAAGTTGAGGTGATTGAGAGCTGGGAACACCCCAAAACTGTTTCTGAAGTTTGGAGTTCTCTAGGTTTGGTAGGCTATTATAGAAGTTTTATCGAAGGATTTTCCAAGTTAACACTTTCTTTTACAACACTTATAAAGAAGGTGATGAGATTTGAATGGTTGCAAGAATTTGATAAGAGTTTCCAAGAGTTAAAATGTAGGCTTACTACTACACCTATTCTCGCATTGCCTACACCCGAGAAAGAATATGAAGTCTTTTGTAACTCGTCTCACCAAGGTCTATGATGCATTTTGGTGCAAGAAGAAAAAGTAATAGCCTACGCATCTAGAAAATTAAAATTGCATGACCGCAATTACCCAACACATGACTTGGAATTGGTGGCCATTGTCCATGTGTTGAACATTTAGCAAACTATCTGTTTGGAGAAAAGTGTAGCATCTTCACCGATCACAAGAGCCTAAAATATATTTTTGATCAAATGAGTTAAACCCTTATTTTACTTATGAAGGTTAGTCACGAAAACACTTTATTCCCTTCTTCTCGGAACACCTAGCTTCTTTTCTCTTTTCGCCTAGCTTCCACAGCAAACGACGGCAGCACTTAGCACTTCCTTGGCAACTTCTCTGAATGTTAATATTTCTCTAATCTCTTTACTCCTATTTATACTAATCTTTTTAATCAGTCCTTCTCTTTACCCACCATTTTTGACTTACAATTTTACACGTGTCAACTTACTAATCGCCAAGTCATGCAACCAACTAAACCTAGACACATTGCCAGTGGTCAACACAGGATTAAACACTTCCCTTGAAACTCTAAGCTTATCTTCTTGGAGTTCTCAACTCTTCTTTGCCTGCCTTCTCCTCGCAAAAGACAACAAAAGTCCTCTTCTTCTCACCAGGCATCACCTCACGTTGCTACGTAGAACGCCTAACTCCTCAACAAAACATTTACTTCACTGCAACAACTCTTAGATACAAGAACTTCTCCCCACATCGCCTTTCCTTAAAATGAAACTTTCATTCCAATTAATACTCTCGTTAGAATAATCATTCCTTTACATTTAGAATGATCATTTCTTTTAAAGATCATTTTCAACAAGACTCCTTTTTTTTTCAAATTTGGGCTGACAAAACGTCTATGCTCACTGATAACTTGTATTAACTTGTAGAAATACAAGTTATTATAGCCTTTTATCTAGAACAATGGAGTTGAAACGCAGAATATAGGACCAAAACACTTTACTTTTACTGCAAATTTATAAAAATAAGAGAATACAACTTACTTAAATCTCCATGTCTGATTAACTGTGCTTTTTGGTGTTTTCATCGCAAGATGATGAAGAAAAGAAGAAATATAGCAAATGGCAAGAACACGTGCAAGAACTTAAACGATAAAAAGTGTAAATTACTTTGTTCTAAATCACTGAAAATATTCGAACCAATATTGTAAATTACTTTGTTCTACTTTATTTATTTATATATATATATATATATTCGAGTTATAGTCATCCAAAAAACCTATTTATTTTTCCAAAAGATTTTTGGGGTTATTTGGAAAAATATGATTGTTTTGAAAATAAATAGGAATAAAGGGTGATTTTTGTATGCACTCTTTCTTTGTTTTTTAATTTTGTTTTAACCAATTTTCTCTCTTTCCTTTTTTCTTTCTTCTTTATTTCGCTCTCTTCCTCTCTCTCTCTATCTCTTCAATGTTTTTTTATTTGTATATTTTAAACTAAATTTGTTCATATTTAAAAACCTAAAATAAAAATTAATGGTTCTTTTATTAAAAAAAATATTTTGAGTTAATTTTAATGTTTTTTTTCTCTTTTTTTCGTTCTATATAATTTTTCCAACTTGAGTTTTGAATTTCCAAATATTTGATATATTAAATTCAATTATTTTTTGTTCTAACTTTTGTTTCATTATTTTTAACTTTTAGTTATATATTGCTATCGTAGGTGGACGACGACGAATAGTGTAAAACATCTATAACCAGGGGTTGACGATAATTGTCATCAAAAGTCAGTAAAAAAAGTTATAAATAAAACAATAATCGAAAAAAATTATAAATAAAATAATATTAGAAAATCAATAGTTGGAAAAAAAACTATAAATAAAAGAAAGCGAAAAAGGTTATAAAAATTAATTGGTGAAATTTTATTATAATTTACAACATTTATACAATTATAATAAAAGAATATTGAAATTTTATTCTCAATTAGTCTATAAGAACATTGTACTTGTACTCAAGTTAATTCAAATGAAAATTTTGTCAAATTGATTTGACTTTTCGAATTTATAAATAAAAAAAAGCATATTCTACAACTAAAAATTAAAAATAATCAAACAAAAGTTAGTAAAAGAAAAATTAAATTTAACAAATCAAATATTTCTAAAATTCAAAACTCAAGTTGGAAAAAATTTATGGATTGAAAAAGGAAAATAACATTAAAATAACTCAAAATATTTTTTTTAATAAAAGAATCATTAATTTTTAATTTAATTTTTCTAAATAGAAAGAACTTTGGTAAAAAAGATACAAATAAAAGAAACATTGAAGAGAGAGAAAGAGAGAAGAGATTAAGAAAAAGGAAAAAAATACCACAATTAAAAGAAAATGAGAAGAAGAAAAAAAGTAGCACACACTCTTGATTTTACTTTTAAAAAAACATAATTTTGTTTTTTCGTTCAATTTCAGTCAAGCTTGACACTGAGATTCTTCACAAATTTTAAAAAATTCTTTCAACGTAATAAAAAATAATAGGCCCAGACATGAGGTTCACTTTGAACAGGAAAATGCCCTTAGAATAAGATTAGGACAAACATGAATGGGTCTTAGTTGGACAACGATTACCCAACCCTTTAGTTTGAGAGTAGTGAGGATGCGGTGAAGATGCTCGCATTCTATTTCATTGAGCTTACGATAATGAGTAGGAAGAGTAGGCAATATATGAATTAGACCATGTTGAACCTGATTAACAATTGGGAGGACTTCATCAGCTACGATCGGAGTGACTTGATATTGGTTAAGACCCTTGCTAGTTTGAAAGGGACATTTAATGGAAAAGTGGCCTTGCACAAGAAGAAACCTGTAAATAAGAAGTCCCTAGAGTCGTATAACCTCTAGGGCTTTTCCTTCACCTTTCAGGTTAGTAATTCTATGCTTATTATGTTTATTTTTCCCATAGTTATATACTTATGTTAACGATATCATTGTATTTGTAAATTTGAACCTACAAGATAGTTTCGTCCATCATGCGATGGAGTTGCACTCACTCACTTGGGTTGAAGGTGATTGAATCATAGATCTTCGATCGCAAATGGTACGTTACAATTCATTTTCTTCCTCCACATTAACTATAGTATTTTTAGAGTTTAGGGTGTTAATTAGCACCTGCTGATGTTCCAATTTCATGCTTGCATACATGAGATTGATTCGACGGATGATGAGCGTGCTTACCTATAACATAAACTAAAACTAAACCCTAAACTATGGAATCGTTCAAAGTAAATCACCTTTAGATATTTAAGTTCGAGGATGAGTTCTTGAAAATTTTTGGAGCAAAAATCAAATAAATATCTTTGATTTTGGAAGCAAACTCGTTTGGTCTCAGTCGAAATGAGCACATGATTTACAGTTGAGGGTTTTATGAGAATATCTAACGTTTGGGCTTCTAAGGATATTTTGGTAATTTGAGAAAATCTTTTATTTTGAAATTTAAAAATAAAATGCACAATCTTGGTGCCGATCTCCACTAAGATGGACATAGAAATTACGATGAAACATTTTTTAAAAAAATTGTGAAGGATCTCGGCGTTGCATTCGGTTAAAATTGACCAAGCTGAAAAACAAAACTAGAAGTTTTATGAAAGTGTACTTTTGAAAAGTAAAACCAACAGTGTGCTATTATGAAAAATGAAAGGAGAAAACACTCTTGCGTAATTATTTTCAAAACAATCCCTCTAACCTATTTTTTTTTTCCCCAAAACAATTCCTTTCCAAATGTAATAGTGGGCCCGGATACACTTGTCATTAACGGTCATCAAATCCAACCGTTCGGTCTGGTTCAATATGTAAAAAACAAACGAACAATCCGGCCGGTCGAAATGGATTGGCGAACAATTTCCTTCTCTTCTTTTGCACCTTAACATTTCAGTCTTCTTCTTCTTCTTCTTCTTCAACCTCTGAAACAATGGCGTCTCTACAAGAATTACTCACTCGAGAAGGATTTGAAGGCAGTAATTTCCCCAGTACTCGAAAACTCCCAAGGCCCAAAGGAAGAAGCAGAACAGCTCCAGATGATTCTGTCACTTTGCCCATATACATATGCCACGACAAG
>JBBPDI010000005.1:15656154-15670417 GCA_037974545.1 Cucumis variabilis | reverse complement strand
ATGCTGAAAAGGAATCTCCTATATCTTGGTATGTTTGATTCAATAGGGTGTTGGAACCTTTAAAGTAATAAAGTATTTCAAATAAATTCTAGTTGGTGTTAGAAGAAATGGATTCTTTGTCATCAAAGATGTTCAAATGATTAAATCAGCCATTTTAGCCATAGAACACACTTTGACTGAAGAAGACTTTTGGTATAAAAGAGTGTCTCATATCAGTGAAAAGGGGCTAGCAGTGTTGTCAACACAAGGAATTCTCTCATCAGGCATATCAAAGAAACTGAGTTTTTGTGAGCATTGTGTTGTTGGAAAGGCAAAAAGCCAAAGCTTCAAGAGCTCTCAACAAAGGGCATCTTACATTCTTGAATATGTACACTCTAATCTCAAACTCTTTCTTTAAGTGGATCAAGGTATTTCTTATTTCTTATTGATGATCACTCAAGGAAAAGTTGGGTATATACATTAAAAACCAAAGATCAAGTGTATACCAAATTCAAAGAGTGGAAACGGTCGGTAGAAAAACAAACCAACAAAAAAAGTAAAATGTCAAGAAAAGATAATGGATTAGAATTTTGTAGCCATGAGTTCAATTAGCTTTGCAAAGATGAGGAGATCAAAAGGCACAGAACAATTCATTATACTCCTCAACAAAATGGCGCAACTGAGAGGTTGAACTGTACCATTATGGAAAAGGTTAGATGTCAATTACCAGATGCCACCTGAAAAATTTTGGGCAGAGGTTATGGCATACACTGTCTATAGTCTTAATAGATGTCCTTACACTTCAATTTTTTTTCTAACTTCAGAAGAAAAATGGTCAGGAAAGCCTTCAAAACTAGAACATCTTAAAGTTTTGGGGTGTGTAGGTTACGCGCATCAAAATCAGGGAAAGCTAAAGCCTAGAACTGTGAGGTATATGTTTCTTGTGTTCACAGAGGGAGTAAAAGGATATGGACTTTGGCATCCAATTGAGAAAAGATGGTTGAACAATAAAGATGTTATTTTCAGAGAACATGAGATGTTTATGTCACTAGAAGTTAATTCTGAATAGAAGTCTTAGGTTGATACTACTCAGATTGAGGTGGAGTCTTATCCTAATCTAAACTTTAGTATTCTAAGTGTAGAAATTAAAAGTCCTGATGTTGAGAGTCAACAAGAAGAAATAGCAGAAGAACAACCTGATTTGAGGAACTATTCCCTTACTATTCCCTTGCAAGAGATGGATAAAGGAGAGTCATAACTCCCTCTCCCAGGTGTGTAGAAGCTGATTTTGTTTCTTTTGTCTTGAATGCAAAAGATTACATAAATGAAGAAGAGCCGTCAACCTTTGATCAAGTAATAAGTTGTCCTAAATGTTGGCTCTATAAAATTTTTATGGATAATTTGTTTATTGTTTAATTATTTAATAAAAATGTACTATTTTCATTATTATTCAATTCTATTCTATGTTATTGTATAATAATATCCACAAATATATTATTATATTTTAAATGTTCCTAATCAATTATTATTATGGAAACAATAATAAATTTAAGATTAGTATGAGTTATAATTGATAATCATAATGATTATACATGTAGATACTTAAATTATAATCATATTTTCTTATTAGAGAATAAGAATTGGACTGATCCCTTTTGAGATTATTACATGGACATGTGTAATAAATAATTTAAAATAATTGATTGTTTTAATCCTTAGACCTGAGATTATCATAGTATCAAACACAAGAATTCATATATTTTGATGCAATCAAACGTTATCAACCAGATAATTATAAAAGTTGTGCTCGAATACGTTATGAATTATGTACTTGACAATGATTAATCAAGATGAAATTTATCCCTCTTGTTAGGGAGAGATATCTTAGGACCCCTCGATTAAGCGCGACTGTGGCAATGCATGGTCGTGCTATAAATGAATTAATAAGGGTATTAATGTCATTTACTATTTTGGTATGCTTATTGATCGAGAAAGCAATTGAATTAGGTAAGGTGACTTTGTTCATGCCTTATATTTAATTATAGATATTGAGTGATAAAAAGATTAAGAAAATAATTATATTATGTTATGTTGGATCAGATTTAATTTAGTATGAGTAGTCATAACGTCTTACTGTAGATACCAATTATGACTTATGGGCCATAAAAGAGTTATGAGCCCGTTTCCATATTAAATCAACCTACGGATTGCACACAAAAGAATTGGATTGAATTTTTCTTTGAACTGGATAATTAATAAGTCCAATTGGAGAATTGAAAACTTATGAGATATTACGTGTTTTACAAATACAGTGTATTTGCTAAATATCACACAATCACAGATACAGTGTATTTGCAAACTACAATCAGTTTTGGAAAATATTAACTAATTATGATATTTACGAGATTGACAAGATTTCTTCAATATTCCTAAATATATGCCTATAATTCATAACAAATTTTTGGATTTTTAGTATTTAAATCAAATTAAATAACATTTATTTATTTATTTCATAAAAACTTATGTTTAATAAATACTTTTCCTAAAAAGTTGCTAAAATATTTTTAACGGTTCCTCCTTCATTAGATTTCATAGTATTTTGAATTCAAATATTATGAAATCTAATCCCTAAAACAATTGTTTTAGGACAATCACTAATTCAGGATTTTCATATGATTTATATTTCAAATTATTTTTAAAAATTTATTAGTTAATACGTAGTTATTTTAATTTATATTTCAAATTGTACACTTATTTTGATTGATTTTTATTTTTAAAAAAATCATTGTGCCACTTTTATTAAAACGGTGTATTTTGCAAACAACATTCAAATTTAGTAAATCTTAACTAAATTTACTATTTTGTTACTAGACAAGATTACAACAACCTCTCCTATGATAATGACAAATATATATACAAGATTTTCAAATTTGTTATATTTTAAACAATTAATTAAATAATACATAATATATATTTTTAATAACAGTTTGAATTTAAATTTTAATATATTTTTTAATAACAATTTGAATTTAAATTTTAGGATTTAATTATGTCTCAATGACAATTTTGCAATTATTTGAATCTTCTTCTTTTAGGTTTTATGAGAGAAAAGAAAAGAAGGAGATTGAGAGAGGGGCAGCCGACAAAAGACAAACATAGTGAGAGAGAAATTTTTTTCTTGCAAACAAAAGAGGAGCTCAAATGAATCTCAAATGTATGAAGAACTCACCGATTTGAGTAGACGAACTCACCAATGCGTATCTTACTAAGATGTATCTAAGTTTTGAATTCTATGGTATAATTTCATGATTTCATCTTTATTATAATATCAACAATGCTTCCTTTTCAACTTGAAGCTACAGGTGTTAGCCAAACTCTTGGATTGAATGTGTCTCAATTTTGCAATTACCCATTTCAAATGAACTGTATCTTTTGGACCTTGAAATAGATTTAAAATTTGCAGTCATGAGGTGGAGCTTTCCATTAATGGCAACTTTTCTAATCTTTATGTTTTTTGGGAAATTTTTATGTAACATATGTTATTTAAATTGCAATGTATTAGGGGTTAGGTGAATAATTGTACTTTTCATATTGGATAGGGGTTTTGAGAGATTGTTTCATTTATTTAATTTTCTAATTTTTATATTTTGCTATTCTAACAATTTAAAATTATTTTTGCTATTTTTCCAAAGTAAAACTCATAATTTGCTATTCTTCTTGACAACCCAAAACTTATTAGGAAACATAATTAGTAAGCTCAATTGAAGAATTAGAAGCTTAATAGGAAATCCCAGGAAACCTATAAATAAGACCTTAGGCGTTTTGTTTTACATCCAAGCAAAAGATATAAATTCGTTCTACAAAGAGAGAATTGAGAAAGTTAAAATTGTCACTTTGTGAGGTTCGAGCATACCTGAATTCGATGAGTCAAATTCCCAGTTCGTGTATGAATATTGTCAGAGAATCCTTGTGATTTTGCAGCGTTTTGGTGATACGAATTTAAAGTATTGTCTTTATTAGAACAAGACAATTTGAATTTGGAACATCGAAACATATGTATGTTTATTCGTGATTTAATTGTTTGTGCACGGTCTATTTACGTTCTAAGGGTTAGAGAAGTTTTTTTAATGTTAATTTTGCTGCATCTAGCCCTAGTTTGTTTTCCAACATTTAAGCTAGACAGTGGGTAAGTGCCATAAATGAAGACTCTTTGTCAAAGAATGAAAAACTTGGGTTCTTGAACCCTTGCCTAGTGGATACAAGCCAATAGATTCCAAATGGGTTTTCAAAGCAAGCGTGTTTTTTAGCTTGAACACATACTTTACTCAAATCATTTAATAGCTTAAAAACACGCTTGCTTTGAAAACACTTTAGAATCTAGTTTTCAAATATAATGTTTATTAGACATGCTTGGTAATACCTTATAAAACACGCTTTGTGAGACCCGCATTCTAGAATAAAAAGGGTTGCAAGGAAGAAGACTGTGAAGAAGGAAGCTAAGTATAAGTATTACGTGTTCTAAGGAAAAAGAGTATTAAAATAATTAAAGTATGAGAATGATGCGTTGTGAGGAAGACTTGTGGTTCTAGCTAAGCGACGTAAGGGAAATTTGTATTTTTCGCAAGGCGAGGAAGAAAGTTAGGAGAATTAAGAGAACTTACTGATCTAGATTATTTTAATAACTTTACTTTTCCACATTTAATTATTTATACAAAACCAAATAATTAATAGGAACATTTTTAAAAATAGCAAAATAAATTAAATTTTGGATTCTATCAATGATAGTCTTCTACCACTTTAGCATATCAATGAATATCACTTATAAAATTTGCTACAGGTTGTAAATATTTTGTAAAATTTGCTACAGGTTGTAAATATTTTGTAAAATTTGCTATTTTTGAAAATTCCCCTAATTAATATCATATTCTACCAAAAATTTAAATTCTTAATTAAATATACACACCCATATATAATTAATTAATTAATTAATTAATTTCAATTCCACTAGATCCAACTTTTCCTTTCATGATCCCAAATAAACTCAAGTTCTCAATCTTTAATTAACCAAATCTTATTCAATAAATCACTTATTTTAAAATTTCATAAATTCCACACATAAATTATCTAAACTCAATAATTCAATTTTAGCTCTAATCCTACACCCAAATAACTTAAGATGATTAATAAAAAAATTCCTTAAAATTTGGGATGCTATACATTTCTTTTCCCAATAATTATATTCCAATATATAATTATCAATTTTGGATGCTACATTTCTTTTGCAATTATATTTCAATATATAATTGTATATTTTTCACTTAGTAATTTTATAACCAAAACTATATAAACAATAACATTCTCCACCAAATTCCTAAATCTATAATTAAATATACAAACCCATATATATATATATATATATCATTAACTTTCAATCTCAATTAATCTAAGACCATAGTAATCTAATCATAAATTATTCAAGATAATTAAATAACAAAATTTTCTTAAATTTTTGGGGTGTTACAATCTTTCCTCATTAAGAAACGGTTCTCGAACTATGTCGGGTGTTGTGCTCTCATGCCATTCATTTGTTTCCATATAGTCTCCTCAATTTGGTAATTCTGCCTTAAAATTTAAAGTGCAACTCCCATGTTATGTAACACTTCACTTTTCCTACCAAAATAGAACATTTCTTAAATACTTTTCTTTTCTTTACAGTTTCACTTATTTTGGATGAGAACACTAAATCCAAGGAAAATTTTCCTTTATTTTCTTTTCTTCACTTGTTCAAGTAAAACTTAATTCATAACCCTTCAAAAACTACATTGCATTTTTAAACTTCCACAACATTAGTAAGATATTCTCCACCATTTAACATTCTTTAGAACTCAATTTTTTTTCCTTGATCAAAGTCCAATCTCATGTCCAACCATTATTCTAAAAGAGTTTGTTATTTCATCGCTCATACTTTAAACCAGTAACTTATTCTTCATAATAAACTAAATATAGTTTCTTGATGTCTAATCAAGAAAACTATATACTAAAATTTTCTTTGTCCCTTCCTCAATATTTCAATCCTAAACACAATTTAATGTGTTTGATATATTTAAACTTAAGCATGTATTTAGTTCTCTTTAAAACCACCAACATAACTTATTCCTTAGATTTTTAGTCACAAAATAGTCCATATTATTTCCACTTTTAATCAGGCAAGGTCATGCATATAAACATAAACTTCTATCATAAAACATACATGACATGCAAGTGACGAAGGACTATATTAGCCATAGAGACAAAAGCCAACGACTTACTGATGGAAAATGACACATGTGTAGCAAAATTACGGATCAATTTCTCTAATTACATCTAAACTAATTTAGAAATTAACATGCTTTAACTATCCTAATTAAAACAAAATTAAGATCAAATGAAAACTCACCTTTGTCGCTTCCCGTTCCTGGTAATCTCTTCACGAACTCAAACCGGGGACCACCACTAGTATTGACCTGCTATTCTTTGAACTTAGAACTAGGTTATGGAACCCGTTAAGTGAAGGAAATTGGAAGCGCGAGATGGAAATTGGAAGGTGGGACTTAAGGTTGAGATTTTAGAAGAGAAAAACTTTTTTTTAAAAAAATAGTTTTGTACGTCAAAATTACATAAAATGAGTTTTTTTTTTCTAATTTGAAAGTTACCTATTTATAACCTAATTATATGCAAAAATGCATGTAATTAGTTCATAAAATCTCAAAACCTAACATTCACTAACCATTAGTGGAACTTGATCGGTTAGGTGTTTACATCTTATGTAGTCACATATCCCACTAAGTGTTAGTGAGATTATCCAACAAAATATTAGATTTTTCCCACTAACTTTAATCCAAAGGCAATATGGTAATTTAACCATTCAAGTCAAAGTCAAAATGGCAATATTTTAACTTTTTACCATTTTTTCTGTCTTGGCTAATTTGACCTCTCGTGCATGAATTCACATTCAGTTTCTGAAATTCAAATAATATTTGAATATAAAGTAGATCAAACATTAAGCTCTATATCAAATTGATAACCGACGACTCTATCATATATGTCAGTTTCTCTCTCTTTATGTAATTCGAATAATTTAAATTATTCCAACATATTGTTCTAAGTCAACTCCATATGAGCTAGCAGGGGAACCTAATGGACCTATAAACATGGGATCCAATGGTATGAGATTAACTGGCTAAACCGTTTTAAATCTAGCTAATCAACATTCATTATTAACTAACGGGCCATTCCACTAAAATTCTGTAGTTGCACTCCCTCCAATATACGTTAATCCTTCACAGGTTGTTCGTAACCTCGACTGGGTGAAAATATCGTTTTACCCCTACGACTACATCTAGTTTCTTAATTCTTACTAATCCACTGTTGAAAAATTGGTTTTAGATCGACCCTATAAACTGAATCTCTCTCGGGCCAATGAGAGGGTGGGTCTCTTTATTCAAGACTTGGATTCAGTCCTTAGGGGAACAACTTATCTACTAACCCTAAAGCAGGTAGGAAGTGAATTTCGTCTTGCACCCTATGTCCTTAGCCATTCATCTGGTCTTATCCCTAAAATGGGAGGCTTATTGGGCCAACACTGTTAAGTTGCCCTCACTTATACAGGCCTAAGGATAATTTTGTTTGAACAGAAGTTCATAGTTAGCTTAAGATTAATATTAAGTTACCTAAGTCATTAATAGTTAGTTTTGTATAGTCAATGGTGTTATGACTTAAAAGTAATTGTTTCATGGTTTTAGTCTTATGTAAACTCTTTACATAGAATATCCTCAATTTCATGTTTCTACATGAAGGATTCAGGATCATATCGTTTATACTAACTACAAAGCAGGCAACATCCATAGTGTTCCCAGAATAAGGGGCTTATCCTTATTCATACACTATAGATCATTTGGGTTATAAACTTGAATTTGATCCACATTTATGTCTCTACATAAAGTTCAAGTCTACCCTAGATAGCCTCGCGACCTTAGTTTATTGGATTCAAGATTATTGCATTCATTTTTCACTAATAAGTTCTCAATAACAACTTTATTGAATAAAATATAATTTAAACTACAAACTACGAGTTTTAGGACATAAATTCCAACAAACTTCCACTTGGACTGAAACTCTTAGTGAAATAAAATAATATTGAATTTAATCGTGAGAGAATTACTCATATAAGTACAATAAGCATATGAATAAATAAACTAGGGCATACACCCAAATATTCTTCCACTTGTCCAAGTGCACAAACTTTATAGACCTTAAACTATTTAGGTGACCTTCAAACACTTTAGCCACGAAGGCCTTCGTAAACTCCAACAGTTGTGATTTTCTCAACAGGTATCGGGGTTACTACAACGTCATCGGGATGCACTATTATCCGAATAAGGTAGTACAATTTGACTTTACGCTTCTTCATATTAAATTAATATTTGAACTCATTTAAATATTTTATCTCTCATAAACTAATTTTGAATTATATCCAAAATTAAATTTATATAATAAAGTTTAATTAATATATAAACTTTAGATTATAATGTATCACTATACATTATATTAATTCCTAAAGTTAAATACCCCTAGGTTACTTCTAGTCCTTAAATACCAGTTGTCCTCTAATGAACAACCTGTTTATGGTCCAACCACTAAACAGAAACCCCTCTCGTGCCATAGAGAGAGTAGAGCACTTTGTTCAAGTCTCAAAGACACCCACTACAAGAAATAGGATTTTCCTTGACGCAACCCTACGTCGGTAAAAACGCGAAACACGTCGGGGAAGGTTACCCTGACATTGGAGTTGACATCGAAAGGCACGTCGGGGATACTTTTCCTAACACAGATCATGTCGACGATGGAAAAACGTTTACTGGTGCACGTTGTCAGCATGTCGAAGAAAGCCTTCCCCGACGTTGGTTTTCCCTAATGTGAGATGTACGTCGGGAAGGCTTTTAATATTTTTTTTTGTTAGTTAATGTATTATTTATTTTATTTTATTTCTTTTTTCTTTTTGAAATTATTGTTTTCAGTTCCATTTCACAAGATCAACAAAATTTGCAGTAAATTATGAAATTTAAATATTTCAATTAATTACAAACAATGTACACGAAATATGTTCAATACAAAAACAATTACATAATTCAAAACAATTACATTAACAAAAAAAAATCAAACGTTATATTATGCTCTAGTTATGAATATCAAACCTACAAATGACATAAAAGTAGAGTTAGAATATAACATATGCAAAATTAAACAAATTAAATATTGAAAAGTACGTACCCCAAGTGATCACGATCCTCTCTGTGTCCGACTCATCTCCTCGATCATCTTCTTCATCTCCTCCATTTTTCGTGCATGGTCTGTCATTTGTCGATCTCGCTCATTCTCCCTCAGGCGTTATTCTGCAATTTGAAAGTGAAATTCATATTCAATATCAAATTCGATAAACACCCCCAATCTCAAATTCAATAAACTCTAAACCATAATTCAATATAACCAATTCAAATTTAATCTAAACTCTAAATATTGAACATTATATCATATACATTTATTAAACTCTAAAATTCAAATATGAAATTGTTAAATATTTATATCATACACATTGCTTATCATATTCAAAGTTCGAATTCATACATATTTTACTACATTCAATAAACAAATATACATACATACATTTTTCTAAATTCATACATTATTTTAAATTTATATATTTTTCTAATTACAATAAAAAAATATACATACACACATATTTTTAATTATCTATGTAATTTCTAAATTCCAAAATATACACACATACATTTTTAATTATCTATGTAATTTTTAAATTCCAAAATATACACACATACATTTTTAATTATCTATGTAATTTCTAAATTCCAAATATACATACATATATTTTTCTTTATACATATATATACACACATTTTTCATATTACTTAAAACATACATAGATTTTTCATATTACTTAAAACATACACATACATACATTATATCATACAAATTTATATACATTCAAATTTAATAAAATTCAATACAAATTTATATACATTAAGGTTTTCTAAATTTCTCAAAAAAAAAAAAAAGGAAATAACAACCTTGGCGGAAGTAAAGACGGATGACAACACTCCCGACAGCAGTGGCGAAGACAGAGGACGATGGCAACACTTTCGGCTCTCCTCTTCTCCCTCTCTCTTGGCCAATTTTGGTTTTTTTATTTCATTTTTCATTTTCAACTGTGTTGAAGGGAAAGAAATAGTGTGGACTTTTTCTGACGTTCCTTTGCCACACGTTGAAGAAAGGTGACCTTTGTCACTTCAATACATCACCTTTCCCCGATGTGTGACTGCCACACGTCAGGGAAAGATTAAATAATAATTCAATATTTGCACTTTTTCCGACGTCCCTCTACCACACGTTAGGGAAAGTGAAAAATTGTAACAACTATTTTCACTTTCCCTGACTTGTGGTAGAGGGCACGTCGGGGAAAGGTTAAATAGTAATTATTATTTAAACCCTTACTCCAATGTTCCTCTGTCACACATTGGGGAAAGTGGCAATCGAAACGACTATTTCCACTTTTTTCGACCTGTGGAAGAGGGACGTCAAAGAAAGTGTAAATACTAAATTATTATTTAATCTTTTTTCAACGTGCCCCTTGCCACACATCAGGGAAAGTGGAAATAGTTGTTTTGACTGCCACACATTGGGAAAAGGTGACATATTAAATTAATATTTACTTTTTCCCCGACGTCCCTTTGCCACACTTTGGAGAAAGTGTACATATTAAGAGTTTAGGGCCTTGGCCGCGAGCGCTGTGTTTTTCGCACTAACCTCAGAAGAGGTTTTTCGCGCACCTTACGCATATGCCATCCTTTTTGCACGCCTCATGCGTCATGCCTGACCTTCTTACATGGCCTTTGCGCTCGCGCATGGGCGCCCCGTGCTTTTCCATTGTTGCACTCGTCTATGCATCCAAACTAGCCTAAAACACCAAGCTAACCTCGTTAAACTTAAAATGCATGCCCAACATGCCATGCTAACTTCTTAAGCTCGACCGCTAACCTCTACTACCCAGAACGTCATTCTCGATCAGAACCTTACTTCTTCTTTAGAGCTTTATAACTTAAAATCCAGATCAAATGAAAATACTTTCTCCTACAAAGTTATTATAAAATGTCTTATAATTCTTACCTAAAAGTTTAAGTTTCAGATTCTAACGAATCAACTCTACAGCCTTCTAGAAGTCCACTTTGTTCAAAATCATCCGTATTCTAACTTTCCTCACTTTCTTCAACTCAAACTCGGACCTCTCTTACTCAAATTAAACCAGCAGCCTCAACTTAGAAAATAGACTCAAAATGAAAGTTTTTGGGAGTGATTTCACTCGAAATGCACAAGTGAATTGTGATAAATTCAATACTGAAGCTGACCTATTTATAGAGTCCTTGCATGAACTTACATAGACACCTCATCCTTGGTTAACGCCACCTTAAACCATATTAAGACACCTCCTACTTATTTTTAAACCTCAAAATACATGTTAACATGGTTTAGACACTTCACTTAATACTTAAACTGATTTCCTTAAACATGCCGCATAGTTGTCCAAAACGCCAAATTAACTTTCATGTCCATTTCGCATAGCTTGGTCGCATAGTCTCTCAACGCCTAGTCTTAGCTGCCTAGCAAACCTCTAAACTCCTAACCAAGCTTCTTCGCTTGGCCTTGTTTCCTTGCTCAAAATTCCTCGCACGACAACTTCCGAATGCAAGCCTTCCTCTCCTTACCTAGCCATCCAAACACCGAGATAACCTCTTCGCCTAGTTTGATCGTCCAAAATGCCCAAGCTAAACTCTTTGGAGGTTTTTTCACCTCATGGCTGCCCACAACAACCCTTAAATGCCTAGCTCAAAGCCAAAACACCTAGGTCTCATAATTAACCAAAATATTTTCCTTCTAACTAACTTCTTTAACTCTCAAACTTCCACAACTCGACCTTCCTTCTTTTCACCTATCACAAAACACTTCTCAAGCCTACTTTCTTGTTTTAAATTTGCTTAAAACTAACTCTTTCAAACGCTTTGGAAAAATCTAAACTACCAAAAGTTTGGGTCTTACATGCCTCTTGTCTATTAGGGCAAGGTAGACTGGAACATCTAGTCCTTCCATGAATAAGGACATTAGAGCAACTTGAACTCATCTAATATATGAAGGTATTTGTAATTCTCTAAAAGAATTGATTTTGGTTAGTGATGACTATAACATCTTGCTAAGAAAAATTGAAAGTATTGATTTTGTAAACTTGTATTTGGATTCATCTTAGGGATGAACCAATATTTTAGTCTTTCTTCGATTTTTGCTAAGTGAACCTCAACATGATTGTGCTTGGGTAATGCTTTTAAAAGATCATGTTCATTTTATTTCAGTATGCACTGATGGTGGAAGCGGAGGAGGAGACAAAGGAAGTGGTGTCACCAGTGGCAGATCCAGAAATTTCATATGGGGGGCACCAGACACTGTATAATAAACACACTAAAAAATGTTAAAAAAAAATATCTCAACGTTTTACTAATACTCCAATAACATTCACTATATTTGTAGCAATAAAGAAAGACCGACAATTTTCACATAATTTTTTGTAATGTAAATATGTGAATTTAAAATTTGCATCAAACAAAGAAAATAAAAAGAAAGAATAATTCATTGGAAGTTTGGATCACTGACTTTGTTACATTTTTTTTAAAAAATTTTGTTAGATAACAACTGAGAGCTAGGAAATAAGTTAGAATTTTATCCTATATAAGTATTTTTTCCTCTTTTTAAAAAATTATCTTCCTTTTAGGAAATAGTTGAAATAGAAAGAAAAATCAAATTATCTTCTTTTTAAGAAATCATTGAAATTTAGGAAGAAATTTAATATTTGGGAAAAGAAAATTATTGATATTTGAGAAAAGAAAATTATTGATATTTGAGAAAAGAAAATTATTGATATTTGAGAAAAGAAAATTATTGATGCTTTGAATAAAATCTATTTTGAAAATTATCGATATTTGAGAAAGAAAATTATTGATGTTTGGAATAAAATCTACTTTGTGACAATTTAGGAAGAAATTTAAATAAAAACTATTTCGTAAAAATAATTGTAGCAGACGAAATTTAAATTCACAACCAAAGGGTTATGAAGGGGCACGACCACTAAAGCAAAAAGAGAATTTAGGCATAATGAAGCTAAATTTAATATAAATTGTAATCCAACACTTCAAAATTAATATTAAAATATAAAAACCATTAATGTGAGGGAAAAACCCTTAATAAATCCACCATTGGATATCGCGATCATAGTAGAGTGAGGGGAGAGCGAGAACCTAAGAAATTTAAGATTTAGATACTAAGCATTCTCTTAAAGTTTTATCTCAAAGTATGATAATAAGCCATTTTATAAATTGAATCAAAATCTTCCATCAATCCACCTTTAGCTTTGAACTTTCTTAATGAATTTAGCATGATCAATCAAATAACATATATTCATATCTTGATGGTTAACCAAACATTTATCAATATTTTTAGAATATAATTTATTGACGATCATATTCAATTAACCTAAAAAAACTAAGATAAAGGAGATGCCTGATTTAGATTTCTTTTAAAAATAGTTTTAGATTCATATTAAGAGATAGATTTTTAGAAAACTATAAATAGCAGTGAACCATGATCTATCATATATAGATCATAATAGAATTCGAAATCATAATCTGATAATTGTAAGGGTAGAAACACAGTCACTTTACTATTATCATACTTTATTTAAAATAAAACATTATTTAATATGTATTATAATTTGATATTTTACGATTAATATTAAAATACAAAAACTAATAAACAAATTTCCGACTGACACCTACATAAATCGGCCGTGACTATATAACTAGGTTGCACGTTGATTATTTTGTAAATTTGGGATAGAAGGAAGTAAATTTAACTACTTAACTAAATTGATATTTTAAAAACTTCGAGGGCTACTTTTGTAATTTAGCCGAGAATGACACGAGGCGGTTTGATCTTCATGCTACGGCGATCGGTGGCGGTTGATGTCACCGCACCGGCGGTGCTCCAACAGACACGTATATATACCAAACTCACAGTGTCCGCCATTATTGCAAGTCTGCAACACACAACATAGCCTTTCGTCTTCTCCAAGCTTCTCAACTTCTCTTTATACACAGAGGAATAAACCTTCAGCTTCAACACTAGGCAA
>JBBPDI010000005.1:15607319-15622445 GCA_037974545.1 Cucumis variabilis | reverse complement strand
AAAACAGTTGTTGTAGTTATACTGTTATCAACATTTATCATTCCTATAAATACCTTGTAATACTTCAAGTAATTCATTCTTGAAATAATATTCTCCTTCATGAGAAATTCTGCTTTCTTTGAACTTTATCATAATGTAGGTATCCTGCCCATAAACCACACAAGAGCTTTCAACAGGAATATAGTTCAACAATTACCACATCTATTCTTTTGTTTGAGACCGATGGTTTAAACTCAAATCCTCAAATTTTTGTACTACAAAAATCGATACCTTTTATATTTGTTAAATTCTTCGGAAATTTAAATATTAATTTAATAATTTATTTTGTGGATTGATCAAATTTAATTTTGTGCTATTTTGAAATTGAAGAGTTTAAGGGATTTTTTGAACGAACATTGTATTGGGTGGCATAATGCAAATATCATTTAGTAATATTAGTACTAAGCTTTTCAATTTTGCAAATATAGCAACTTTCTAATTTTGGTTGATATTTTATATTTTAATATTTTTATTTATTCCCAAAATGTCTTTCTCTAAATCTTCACTGCTTTCTCTTCCTCTTTCATTTCTTTTTTGGATTGTTCTCCTTCATTCTCTTTTTATTTTAATCGTTCCCTGTTACTTTTTCATTCTCTTTTTATCGTTCATGTTATCGTCACTTTTTCTCTTCCTCTTTGTGGTTTTCTTTGTCACTTCTTCAATCTCCACCGTTCTTGGTTTTTCCTCTTCGCTACGTCTCTTCTCCTCGTCTTTTTCTCCCTCTTCTCCATTGTTCTTCTTCATGTATGTATTTCTTCCTATATTATTTTTTAAATCCCTAATATTCTTTCCTATATTTTCGTGTCCGAAATTGGTAAGGAACTTTGATCATCAACTTTTTTCTTTCTTCTTCTGTAATCATCTATCCAAAATTAAGATTAAGATATGTTCTTGCTCATCTCTTTTATTTATTTATTTATTTATTCCTCATCTCTTTTACCGAAAGGGGCTTTGCAAACTTTGTTTTATTTATTTATGTTTGATTATATTTTATATTTATAAATTTGTATCAGTTTTTATATCAATGATATGATGTACTCATATAATATGTATTAGTTGACTAATACACTTACTACCGTATTTTTCATTTTTCCAAAATTGTTGCAATTCATTGTAGTTATGGTTAAGCTTGTAGTAATTATTTTTCATGTGTGGTCAATGGATGAGTGACATTGTCATGTGGATTACAAAATAAATTGTGTTTTGGTTGATAGAGTGATATCATCATTTGATTTTTTTTGTATGAACTTGATGCGTACTGAAATTCAGGTTGAATCATGTATAGAACTTTCAGTTTTGTTGCCTATAGATAGTAATGGTGCTCATCATGTTTTTAAGAGTGTTGAAAATAAAGATGTGACTTAGCTCTTGACACTAGTTAAGGATCAATCTACCCAATATCCTTTAGTTGTTGCTCATTTTATATATATAGTTTTGGATGTTTAATTGATTCTTCAACTTCTTCCTCAATAGTTGAGACTGATTTGGGAGGTGAATTAACAATTTTTAAAGATGTTGCTATTATCAATATTAAGAATGAGTTGGCTTTTATGGAGAAGGATTTGTTTTGTACGTAATAAAGAAATTTTGTTGAAATCATTCCGCTGTCAAGATTAATTTTAAGTTCAAGACATTGAGATCTAATTCAAGATTTATTGAGTTGGGATGTAATGAAGATGGTTGTCTTTAGTTTGTTAGAGCATCACGTTATATGTATTAGTTTTGTATATCAATGTTGTGATGTACTTATATTATATGTATTACTTGGTTGATATATTTATTACATGATTTTCATTTTTGTAAATTTTATGCAATTCATTTTAGTATTATTAAGTATATGAATGATATAACTTAGTGTATCAAACGTATAATACGCATCAAAGTGTACTACTGAAGTATATTAAGTGTATTAACAGAAACCTTAAAAGTATATTCAAGTTTATTTTCATTAATCGAGTGTATCAGTAAACATAGAAAGTGTACCAATACATCAAGGGTATCAAACATATGATCTCTATCAAATGTATTAAATTTGTCGAGTGTATCGATGAAGTATAAAATGTTTATCACTAGTGTATTTAGTGTATCAAACTTATAAAGTGTATTAAACTCATCAGGTGTATGAACAAAACTCATCAAGTGTATGAACAAATCGTAATAAATGTATTGACAATACAACAAGTGTATTATGCTTAGAGCATTAATGTATTTAATTGATTGAGTGTTAACAAAGTTTAACAAATGTATCAACAACATATCAAGTGTATCAAACCATACAAACTACAAGCTAACATATTCAAAACTAAGTTTGCACTAAAGAGAAGAGACTACCATAACTGCAGGATAGCCATAAGATATCAACAACAAATTTCTGATAGTTATAACAAACGAAACGACTATTAAAAAAATAAATAACAATCAAGTTTGAACTAAAGACTATTATAACTGTAGGATAGCCAAAAGCAAATGTTCAATTCAATACAACCTCCTCCCCTTCAAGCTTTCAATACAAACCCTCTCTCCCCCCTAATTTTCAATTCAACCCCCTCTACATCAAATTTAAATTAATTCATGAATCTCAAAACACTTAAAATTTAAATTGAATACCAAAAACTAATTCAAAAACCAAATTCAAATTCAAAATCTTATTCCTAAAACAAATTTATAATCTAAATAAAAATAAACTAAATTTAAACTAACATAAAACTAAAACTAAACTACTTACTAGAATTGGTAGGACCGATGGCAACAGGAGAACCGACAAACTCTCTTCTTGTCGGTCTCTCTCTCATTTTCCTTCTTCTCTTTCGGTTCTGTGATTTATAGAACTGAAAGATGGTTATTTATATTAGATGGGAACTCCCGATGCATATAATTATTTAAAATAAGAGTATAAAGTTATCTTAGAGTCTTTGTAAACACATTTTTAAAAGTTTAGAGACTAAAAAGGTACATTTTAAAAATTCAAAACCCATATGAGACTATTCTTGCAAACTTTAGGAATGAACATATACACTTTTAAAACTCAGAAACTAAATACATACATTACTCTTATTTTTTAAAAGAATTAAATATCATAATAATATTTAAAACATCAAACAAAAGAAATTCTTTAAGAACTTTTTAAACCTATTTTTAAAAATTTAAAGATTAATGTCTCGTTTGGTAATCGTTTTTAATTTTTTGTTTGTGTCTTTATATCTTTTAATTCCATTAATTTTTTGTTTATTAAAAACAAAAGTAACAAATGCTTGCTACTTGATTTTTTTTTCTTTTGAAAAACAAAATTTATTTTTTAAAGTTTCTTTTTCATTTTTAAATTTTCTTTCTATTTTTAAAAACAAGTTTTTTATTTAAAAAACCAAAAAGTAAGTTAGTTAACAAATGCACTTGTTTTTTGAAAAAAATAATTTAAAAAAAACAACAGAAAACAAATGAATTATCATATAAACACTAAAATAGTACATTTTAAAAATTTAAGAACTAAATATGTCTATTTATATGATTAAAAATGTATATTTTAAAACATAGAAAGTAAACATATTTATTGTTCAATAAAAAAGATAGTTTTAAAAACACATATACATCCGTCTTAAATATCGAAAACAATGAAATATTAAATTTTTTTATAAAATAGGAACATTTTTAAAAATAGTAAAATAAATTAAAATATTTACAAACTATAACAAAATTTAGGATTCTATCACTATAACATATCAATAACTCTTGGTGATAAAATTTGCTATAGATTGTAAATATTTTGTAAAATCTATTATTTTTAAAAATTCCTCTACAAAATATAATAAAATCTCTATAACGCTCCAAACCTCGTCTAATAATTTTTTTTTTTTAATATCCATAAGAGTTACGTTTGACCGTTAACTAATTATATCTATGGCTCTTCTTTTGTTTTAATTTCGAATTTTGAGATTCCTTAAAGTTACGCGCATTTGACTGAAAGACCACGTGGCAAACTTTCACTGCACCACTTATGAATTTAGTCAAGCACAGCGATTGAACTATTTAATAGATTGACTAAAATTCTTTTAAAAAACAAAAAGAAAAAGATGTATGCCTAAAAATATATGAAGTAATTTTTTTTACAACTATGACATTAGGGACTAAAGTATGTCTTAGTATTGTACTAAGCAAGATAAACTCACTTTGTACACATAATCAAAATGCATTTTTATAAATGTGTCATATCCACATTAACATTTTCTTAATGATGTTAAGATAATATGATTAAATAAATACTTACTTTAAAATTTAAAATGTTTAATTTAAACTTTTTGTAATATTAATTAGAGACATAAGTGACGATGCCCGTGTTTAATTAAAAATATTTAAAATCTTTATGACATAATTTTTATGACAAAATTTAAATATATTTATACTCTCTAAAAATGTTTGTAGTTATGATGTGAATGAATGTGTATATGAATGGATATTCTATAAAATTGGTATGTAAGATGCGTATATGAATTTTAGTTATTATGTGAAGTAATATGTCAAGTTGAATAGGTGATCAAAGTAAAATAAGAATGATTAAAAGTACTACGAAGGGTTGTAAGAGCAACATAAAATTTTTTATACGTTTCAACGGTAAAAAAGAAAGGAAATTATTCTAGATAGTCCAATATCACATAAAAAAAAAATAAAAAGTTGATTTTCAAGTTTATAATTTTCTTTTATATAAATAATTATGATTCAAATGGAAGTAGACCTTCATTTGACCATATGATAAAACATATATATATACATGAAACACACATTTTTAAACACAAAGTTGATATTTAGATGCACAAAATTTGTCAATTTAAAGTATTAATGTTTGTTTTTATTCTCATATTCTTAGTATATATTCATTTTTCATATAAAAATAACAATGAGTAATATTTCAATTACATTATCCAAATTGAAACTTTTTTGCTAGCCACCAAGGCAAAAGAATATATAATTGCATAGTTTATTTATTAACTTTAGTTCAAATTTTCCAATAATGAAATTGAAAAGGTACTCAACTCATCAACTCAACCCCATCTACGTTACTATTTATGTTTCATTTAGGTTACTATCTATCTTTATTTTTTTATTTTATTTTTTTTTGTTGAGGAGGGTTACTATCTATGGTTAATACTTCACTTTGCACAAATCAATGTGAAAAGTTTCTGTCTCAACCATTGGCTTAATTGTTTTTCAAGAAATGATATATTATTAAAAAAGAAAAAAGAAAAAAGAAAAAAAGGCAAACTTTAGTTTATTTTATACCTTAGATATTTCTAACTCTTCACTTATTAATATCTTATTCAAGTGTTAGTTATTTAGAGGTTTTAATTATGAAGTAAATGTTGAACATGCCATAGGTTCAATTAAGTCCTTCCATATATTAAGGTAGAGTAGTTCATTGCAACATAAACTCTGAAGAGTAGCTAGGCCTAACGCATTGTTATTTATATCATATAATTAGGAGAGAACATGACCTTCGTACGTGCTCATGAGGTTATCATATCATATTGTGAGTTTCAATGTGTTTTTATATTATTTTAAATGGTTTGGAGCTTCTAATCAACAAATTCATGTTTCTTCTCTCTGGGACCTATTTCTTTTGAGTTGTGTTGTGTGAATTTCTTTCTTTTGTGTGTTTGGTTGTTTTCTTTATCCATAATTTTTTAGCTCTTTTGGATGTATTATAATTGTGCGTTGATCTCAAAGTTGTGATGTCTCATTCTCTTTATTCTCCTTGTTGCAATTCCGTACTTGATTTTTTTAATACTAATTCTTATGAACTTCTAAAGAAAGAACGAACGAAAGTTCAATCTTTCTCTCCCTCCCTTATTAATTCAATAATGTAAATCTAGAAATTCTATCCCATACTATTTAAAAAGAAAACAAAGCAATAATTAAATTGACGTTTAAAGTCAATCCACGATGGTTACATCTTACAATTTAATATCTTACAAATTTTTTTGATATCCAAATGTTGTAGGGTTAGAAATATGGTTACATTTTTCTTTTTTAAATAAAAATATAAGAGTGAGTTGAACGAAAATGTGAAAAGGGTTCAAATGAAGCAATGAAAATGTAGGAATAAAATTTGGCAGTTAAGCTTAAATTGAAAATTGAATGAAGAGATGGAGAAGAAAGTTAATTACATCCAAGTTTGAAGGAATATAGAAAAATTAAGGATGTTGAAGTGGAAACTGTAATTGGTCAAATGGCAGTTATATTTATGAATGATTATGTTATTACTCCATTTTGGAGACACTAATCTAAAGCTCCCACTATCTTTTTCTTCCAACAAGCAAGACACATCCCCTCATCATCGAATTTTATATATTTTTCTAACATTAATAAAATATATTACCTACTTTTAACTTTGTATAAACTTCCTGAAAAATATTTAATACAATCTCTAAAATTTTATTTTTAACTTTAAAAAGAATACATTCCTAAACTTTTTATTTGCAACTAATAGATCGCTCCCATATTCTAACCTTTTTCAAATTTATTGAAAATGATTGAACTTTATGTCCAACGTAACTAGTTATATTTTTAATTTTATATTTCATAGATTTTTTATTTTCTTTGGTCATTCAACCAATTACTATATTAAACACAAACTTAAAAGTTTAGGAACTAAATTTGTCATTTAACAATTATTTTCACGTGACATGGATAGTTAATTTGTTTGGAGGGGAGAAAGAATATTACAAGCAAAAAAGAAAACTTATACCCAATGTGATGTTTGCTAAACACACTATTATGCTTAGGATTTTGAATGAAAATGTGGAAGCTAAGGAGTGATATCGTAAACCCTTAGAGCTGTGATTCAAACTAGGATTTGGAACCCTAATTCGATACCTGGTTGCTAGCTTCTGGGTTCCTTTGCATCCCTTGCGATCTGGCTACACAATCTTTGTTTGTTTTGAACTACTTCTAAGATTGAAGACTATTCCTCACAAACTAACACAATCCTCTTCAGCATGTTTTGTCCTCACTCACATCTTTCTTAGAAAAAGACTTAGAAAGTCCTTCAGCATAGCATCGTTTTAAGCTAAACAAGTTTAACTTTGAATCTTATGATTAAGTCACCAAAAAAGAAGGTACACGTTTAACTTTCAATTTTTTAAGTTTTTCTTAAACATACTTTCATATTTTCAAAGAATACAATGAATTGGTATCACATCTAAATGAGACAAATGAGAGGATATACGAATAATACGTGCACAGAACCTCAAAATAGAACAAAAAAGAAAAAAAAGAAGTGTGACCTATTCTAGCTAACTAGAATCTTAAATTAGAGTTGTTGTTCGTGAGAATATTACGTGAATTGGAAAGCTTCAAATGTATGTTCTTTTTTAACCCTAATTTTATTTAATTAGGGTAGTTTCAAGCATGTTAATCTTTAAATTTTTTAGTTGTATTTAGAGTAAAATTTGATCCATTATTTCCATTGTGCATGTCTTGATTTCCTTCATGTGGGTCAATTTCTATATTATATATTAATAATTCCAACCCTTATACTTTCTACAATTCATATATTTGATCATAGAACACCTTGAGTTTATGAGGAACATAAATGGAATGAGATCACATCTAAATAAGAGAAAAAAATGAGAATATGAAAGTATGGTTTAAAAAATGTAAAAAATTGAAAGCTACAATCTAACATAAACAGAATGCACCTTTCTTTTCAGTGGCTCAATTATAAAAACGCCAAAAATAAGTATACTTAGTTTAGAGTGATCGCATGTGTTAAGGGACCTTTCTCATAATTTTCAAAAGAAAACCAAAACATGTTGGATAGTTTTTGCTCTTTCAATAGTTTAAGACAAGTAACTAGCATTATGAATTTTGCATGAGATGCAAATAAATATAATGTGGTTGGGTAGCACCTTTCATCTAACCAATTAATGCATTTTTAAGCTTAATATTTAAGCTTGAGTTCCAACGTAACTTTTGTCTAAAACAAAAGCTATTCAACAGAACAGATGTTCAATACCTAATAAGGTTAGTTGTTACCAAGAAAAACGAACTTCAAAGTTAGTGATTCCAACCCCACTAAAATGTTGTTGAAGATAAAAATAAATAAAACTACTTTTACACCAATGTTTTCACATATACAAAACTTATCATCCATTTGTAGTATTCGGTACCTGCGAGCTATTTTTCTGTTAGGAAAACTTGGCCACTTTTGGAAGAGATTGTTGATAAGGGTGTATAAGTTTTTTTTTTTTTTAATCTTTTGGAATAAAAAGATACGTGACCATTCTGGTAGAGTTGCGTTATTTTATAATGAACATGTGATCTTGTAAAAAATAACCAACTTGAAGAAAAGATGCAACTAATCAAATGGTCACGAATAGTCTACAAATACTTATATCTTCTTTAAATTACTAGGAAGAATCTTTTCACCATTATTTTCTCACATGAAACATTAATTTCTCCCAATTTTTGTAAACTTATTCAAGTTTGATTTATTTCTGCAAAGTATAGTTTGTTGGATTTTGTGGACGAGGTGTTGCTTTCTTGAGAAAGTTAATTTCTTCTATTCTAGGAGACAATTACTCATGAAACTCAGACACCAGAGTGAGTAAGATAGATTATTTTAGTATTGTTCTAAGAATACAATATTGTCAATAAAATAAAAAATACAAAACCTGAAAACATATTTGTGCAAAAAAATACAAAACCTGAAAACATATTTGTGCAAGAGCCATATGTTGAGTGGACTAGGTATAACACACTATATAATGATTATAGTATACAAACGACAAAGGATGCCATAAAAATGAAAGTTTATGTTGGAAAATTTTTCATCTTTCAAATGTATGATTCCAAATTTGTGATAGTACATATTCCTAAATATGTGTTTCCTTGCTTGAAGATTAATTATATTTTGTATGGATATTTCCTATATGAAAACATATGAATTTTCTTGTGAATTATAGAAAGGTTGAAACCAAGTTTTAGAGTATTGGATAAACGATTTAAAAAGAGGTTGGGATATGTTTGAATTGTATACAAAAATTTTATGTGTTTTTAGTGAATAATAAAAAGTCGGCAAAGACATAATATAATTAATCAACTGCTTTCTAGTGAAATCATCACGATTGACAAAGTCAAAGAAATATTGCAAATCCACTTGTAAAAGACCTAACTAGCTAGAGAGTTGGTTGAAAGAAAGTTCATTAAGGAAAATAGGGTTCAAGCATTGGATTTAAATGTTAACTAGAGAGACAATCCAACTGTAGTTGACTGAAGATTCCAAGATCTAGGTTTTCAACGGACAAACCGACCTCCGGATAACTTAATGAGCACTTTGTTGAAATTTTGATTTCTTACCCTTTCTAAGGTTGACGATCAGACAATGCAAATGTGGTTTTAGTGTAAGCACTATACTTTTCACTACAAGAAAAGGGGTATCTCCCAAAATGCACAAAATTGTCAGAGATAAACGAAAAAGCATTGGAAAAGAATCTCTCGACACATAAACGCTCGTCGGGATTGAAGTCGGGCAAAATGTGTCGGTAGTGGATCTCCTGACACACAAGATTACAGTGTCGGGAGATATATGTGTAAGATATCCTGACGCTTAATCTTGTGCGTCGAGAGATTCTATATTTTTTTTTAAAAAAATATCTTCCATTATTAAATGAAAGGTATTATGTATCCAAAAAAAGCCTTACCCAAAAAAAAAAAAGAAAAAAAATTACATTAAAAAAATTCATTCAAAGTTAAAAATTGCAAAAACTGAACTGACCTTACCATTTTTACCCTGTAAGCTGAAGCATAACAGAACAAAACATGAACCAAAATGTCATAAAATTTTCATCATAAAATCATAAAATAAAGAACAAACAATATAAAGTTAAATGAAAAATAAACAAACAAATAAATCTACCCACTTGGTTAGCCATCGTGGTTTGCCATGATCGGTGACCACTACGCTATCCCTAACATTAGTATGGTGTCCTCTTTCCCTCCTTCTCAGATATGTGAAGAAACAGAGATCAAAATAAGAAAAACAAGGATAAAAAGGGGAAGAAGAAGGAAGAAGAGAGAAAAAAAAAAGAAGAAATTAAAGAAAAGAAAAGATTGAGAAGGAAGAGAAACGTTTGAGGAAAAAGAGAAGAAAAGAAGGAAAGGAGAGAGAATTTCGACGGTCTTGGGAGTTCGGTTTGAAAAGAAGGAAGCGCTCGGTATTACTTAATGCGTCGGAAGTTCGCTCACATCTAATCCCCTCTTCAAATGGGTGCATCAGGAGATGCTTTATCTCTCAACGCGATCTCTCCCGACTTTGTAAATCGACTTTGGGAGATCAAAATTTTCTTGTAGTGTTTAATAGTTTCTATAAGATTATTTGTGAAAAGAGGATATATGAAGATTTTTATAGGAATCACCTATGTGAGTGTAAAGATGTCACTCCTATGAAAATTTGAAGGCAAATTTTCTGAAACACTTATGAGACCAAGCGGTGTTCAATGCAAAAATGAACATAATAACGAGGACAAAACTTTGTTATAGTTATGATAAATTGTGTGACTTTAATTATTCTTAGTTTACTCTAGAACACACGGCTAATAGTTCAAGGCATCAAGTACACTAATTTATATAAGTTCAAAGTGTTCACTTCTGTAAAATTTTCAATGGAAAATACCGAACGCTGGCTTTTCTTTTCTTTTTTTATCTTAAATTGTCAATTTACCATTTATTGGGGGACTATTGGAATAAATACTATGTGACCGTTCTTGTAGAATTTTTGTTTCATAAACGAACATATTTTTTTAGAAAAATAACAAACTTGAAGAAGAGATGTACTATTCGAATGATCATAGTCCATAATTATGGCCCTTCTCCAAATTTTCCCCCAAAAGGCAGGAAGTTTCTTCAATTTTGCGGACAATAATACAGAAAATATTTAAATTAACCCACACAAACATTTTACATTTTTTAATACTAATATATTTTAATATTTTAGTTATGTTTCATATCAACTTTTTTATCATATGATAAAAATGTTAATTTTTATACCTTTCTTTTTTACTAAGGAGGTTAAACCTGTAAAGAAATGAAAACAAGAACAAAAATGTCAACATATCAATAAGAATTAAAAACCTTATTGATAATATATATGTAAATAGAAATCAATAGTAAAATATGTTCACACTATTTTATAATTATATATACACCCACATGAAAACACATCAAATCATGTCAAATCCTCCTCTCCCTCCTAAATGATTTTAAAATTGCTTTCCACACAATCTTGCATTAAACTAATTAATTTCTAAGTAAGCACTTTTTGTGCTATTACTTGAAAAGGTCAATATACATAAAGAAAAGGGGCAATGGGTTAGTTGAAGGAAAAAAAGAATAGAAAGAAAAGCAAAGGAGCCAATGAAAAAGAATTATGTGATAGAATATGCCACTAAGGAAACAGTAATAATAGCAAAATGGCAGGTGAGTTAGGTAAAAGAGAAATTGAAAACTAATCAAACTTATTGGCAGTTGATCAAGACAAAGTTTAAGTAGTTAGGTGTGTTGAGTCAAAGATGTTTGAATATAACACAGTTGGTCTCTTACCTTAATCATGAGGTGTGTTTGGCCATGAAATAGTAGGACCAATTTTTTCTTCTTTGTAAACTTGAATAGATTGATGAATTTCGAAAACTTCATTTGTTTGTAGAGATGTGATGAAGAATGTAGTTGATAATTCTTTTCCCATGAAGTAATATCGAGAAATCAAGAGGTCAATAGTACCTTTCATTGATATTGTATGCTCTTTTCTATTGAGTCTTGAGAAAATATTGAAAGTGTATACGTAGCCATACCAGCTTAAAAAAGTTCAAAAGAAAAAATAAGTTTGAACCACGGTAAAAGAGAGTCTATATGTTGTAATACTTTGGGTTTGTTAACACTCTAGTTAAATTCTCTAGTTTGAGAGTGAGACTAAACCGTATGAGCAGTGTAAAATTTTTGAAAGAATACTCTTACGATTGAGATCAAGTAGTAAATTATTTCATGTACAACAATTATTTCACAAAAAAATAAAATAAAAAATCGTTAACATTGTGGGTTTTAATTTTATTTTTGTTAGGATTGTGGTTTTTCTCCAGATTCAAAGTTTTCAACAAAATTCTTGTGTGTTATATTTTATTTATTATTAGTTTAATGGGTCTTTAACTGTTGATTGGGGAGTTTAGTTAGCATAAGAGATGTAGATGATGAGGAAAGAATAAAATGTTGTATGTAGCAATGAGTAAGTTTTTTCATTTGTTTGGAGGAGGGAAAGTAAAAGGTCAAATTAAAAGAAGCAAAAGGTCAATTAAAAGAAGAAAAAAAAGTCAAGAAATTTAGCAATGATTTGTGACATTTCTTTGCTATCGTGTCGGCAAGAAAATTTGATTTTTTTTTTTTTTTGTTTGTTATTGCCATAATTACTGTCCCACTTGGTTTTTTAGGTTATGGAATTGCAAAATAAATAAATAAAAGAAGGATTAGTGTGAATATTTAATATATGGAATTTACAATTGACTGTGTGTGTCGTAGTGATTTCTTAGAAGTTGTTCCCCTCACGTAATTTGTCCCAATAATCATCCAATTTAAGACACATAAACACATGCCCTTAATTCTTCTTTAAGAGACTTACAATTTATAGGTAAATTTTCTTTTTTCTTTTTACTTCGAAAATTATGATTCAACCATCAGCTTTTTCAAACTGTAATTGGTTTTTATATGATTCTTTTTAGTTAAACTATAACCTTTTTTTTCCTTTAATTTTAACATTGTGTTTAAAATATGAGATCATTATAATGTGTAACAATTTTAGGAATAATAATTAAGTATATAGTAATATTTTTTTTTTAAAAAAAACAAATATAGCAAAGCTTCTCGGTGATAGACTTCTATCGATCGCTGATAAACTCTTATAATTTATCAGTGATAGATTAATATTTGCAACATAGTTGATTAGTGATAGAATTTTATCATTTTGACAGATTTTGTTATATTTGTAATTTTTAAAAATATTGTTATATACTTATTTTGAATCTAATTGTTATATTTGCAACTATTTCTTATAGAAATATATCATCCATTTTATGTTGGGCTAATCATTGAGCTTGGGTTGAAAATCTTATTTTAGAAAACAATAATTATAATGGTCAGCAATTTTAAAAATAATAATTAAGTGTATAGTAAAATATAATTTCAAATGTAACAAAAATTTATCGATGATAAACTTTTATAGTCGATAGACTCTTGTGGTCTATCAGTGATAGACTGATATTTGCATTATGGTTTATCAGCGATAGACTTATATCATCGATAAACTCTGTCAGTTTTGCTATATTTACAATTTCTTTTAAAATTTTGTCATAGATGTTAATACTCTAAATCTAATTGTTATAGGAACACTTGCAAAAATGGCAAAATAAGTTATAATAATTAAGTGCGTAGTACACACACTTTAATATTTGTGAAAATGGCAAAAACGAAGCCTAGCCCACACATCAAGAGGTAAAATGTCACAAATGCTCTCGTTACTAATATACGTTTGATACACCTTATACACATCTGATATACCTAATACACTCCTTGATACACCCGATACATTTTATTGATATATTTGATGCACCTGATACTATTTAATACACTCGATACCATTTGATACACACCTGGAACATTACTAATATAAGTTTGATATACCTAATACACTGCAGATACATTTAGTATTCTTCACTTATACAATTGATTGATTAAATGCACTTGATATACTTGAAGTCCTACTTATACACTTGATATACTATTGATATACACTTGTATACTTGATTCATATACTTGATAATGATTCACTTTACTAATATGCTTTAACAATATATTGTTGATATACTTGATAATAATACACTGAGTTACATCATTCATATACTTAATAATTCTTTAATGAACTGCATAAAATTTGAAAAAACGAAAATCACGTAATAAATATATTAACCAACTAATACATATAATATAAGTATATCACAATACTGGTATACGAAACTGAGACAAAGTAAAACCAAAAAATTAATGTAATAAAATAAAACAAAATTATTTGAAATCAGATTTGTCGCAACGCGAAGTGGCCGACCTCCCCGTTTATTTAATTTCAATGAATAAATAATTTTGGAGTCGCCACCAACCATATTAAGGTGTGGTAGGTCACCCAAATAGAAAATGGTCTACGTTCATGAGATTTAAGTTCGAGAGTCAGTTGTGTGTAGGGAAGGTGTTAGCACCCTATAACACCCATAAAATGGTTACCAAATTTTATCTTTTAAACTAAATTATAGAGGTTCACAAAACAAAGTTTTTTTATTTAGTTTTTTTTAAATGTCCCATGGATATCAATTCACATCGAAGAAAATAAAACCTAAGCATGAATTGATAATTAATGGTGGCACAAGAGCCATTAGAAAAATAAAATTTATTTTTGTTTTAAAATTTTTTTTATTCACTTCAAGAATATTAAAATACCAAACTTTGATTTAATCTCCATCGTAAGTGTCTAATGAGAAATTTCATGTATCTAAGAATTAACGAATTCATAGAAAACACTATTCAGTCTCATTTAAAATATGAAATGTGTTTATAATTTCAAAAATAATCTATTAATTAAATTTTTTTAAAAAAGGAAAAATTTCATGTATTTATGGAATTTAGATTATTAAATCCATAAAAAAAATAATACTTTTTCTCCAATTTAGGTTTTATATTTAATTTTTTTAAAATAAGAGAATAATAATAACAACAAATTGTGAAATTTGAGAAAATAAATACGTTGAGATAAAATAAATATAAACATGACAGGTGCAAAATAATTAATTAATGTCAGGATGCAAAATAATTAATTATTCAAATTAATAAAAGATACGAATAAATAATAACAATACAGTAGCAAGTGGATGGTAAATAATAAATAACATGGTAACCAAAGGGATACTAAATAATAAATAACACAATAGTACTAAATGATTATTGCAATATCCAAATAAACAACACAGTAGTCAAATAATTATTGTCATATGCAAACAAATACACAGT
>JBBPDI010000005.1:15576126-15591648 GCA_037974545.1 Cucumis variabilis | reverse complement strand
TTGAGCTCTCATATTTTTAGTTAGTTGGATTTTCTCCATTTTATTCCAAAGGTATGACTTTACCAAACTTTCATTAAAGTTTGTTGTCTTGTAGCTCGTGGGACAACAGGTAACACTTGTCGAAAATGTCCTCCAAACACAACCACCTTTCCACTGAATGGTTCTAGATTATCCATTATATCTCTAAAAGTTCTGTCAACTGCTTCTATTGTGGCTTTTTTTGCCATTGGCGCCTCGTCCCAAATTATTATTTTTGCTTGCTTGATCAATTCTCCCTTGTTACTTTGCTTAGAAATATTTCAAACAGATGATTCATGTGTTTCTAATGGTATATTAAATTTAGAATGAGTTGTTCGTCCCCTTGGCATAATTGAAGCAGCAACGCCTAATGTTGCTGTTACAATTGCAAACATACTTCTTGATCTTATAGTAGCTAACAAAGCACAATACAAAAATGTTTTCTCGGTTCCTCCTGGCCCATCAATAAAAAAATACACCACTTTTATTACTCACAATTCTGTCAACAATAATATCATATGCAATCTTTTGGTCTTCATTCAACTTTGAAGAAGCTTGAATATCTTCATCTGATACTACAATTGATTTTTCATCAATTATTTCTTTTATATAGCAATTGTTTCCACCTTCTGGCATATGTTTGATTTCAGGCAAATCGTACATTGTAATTTGTTTGCCCATTGACTCTAAGAACACTTTTATATCTCTTAAACTATGTTGCAATTGATATTCTACATTCTCTGGCTTGTCTTTTCTATAATCATGTAACAATTCATGAGAATATTTTTTCCACAACTTTCTAACATCTACAGGTTCACAATACACTAAGATTGTTGCAAAAAGTCTTCGAAAAGCATAAGACATCTCAAACGAAGCCGCTTCATTCAAACATTTTGTTACACTTTCATCAGATTCTAGAAGTCCTCTTTCTTTTGCTGAATCTTTAAATGTTTGAACTCTTTTTCCATTAACTATCAATAAGGCCTCAAATGACGTCGGTCCCCTGACATGATTTAATAGCAAATGCAAGTAATATCTTTCTCCTTCCCTTGGATTTGCTCCTACAATGCGTGATATAGCTATTCCTTTTTTCCTCTCCTTCCAAATTCATAGTTGTCTGTCCCATACATAATGTTCAGGAAACTCTTTGTATAAAAATTTTCGAGTTGTTTCAGATGTTTGACATATATGAAAGTATTCTGTTAACATTGTTTTTTAGACATGATCCAACGAATAAGTTTCTTCAAATTTTGATTTTCCTGATAAGAAACACATTGCATATTTGGAAGGTGAAGTTGCAAGTTTATAACCAGAGGATATATCTCATTCAGTTTAAAATCATAAATTCTCCATAATGCCTCTTGAGCTGATACCCATCTTGCATCTTGATAATCTCTTATTTCATCAATACCTTTATTGTCACCATCATGTGATATATAAACAGTTGCTCTATCATGTCCCTTATAAATATACTTGTATAAATATTTAACTACTTTCAACCCCGAGCATATTTCAACATTAATGTGATAATTGTATCTCAAAAGTAGGTACGGATTATAAGGCACAACCCATCGATTATCAAAAGTCTTTTTTCTTATTGATACCTGATATAATTGAAAATATATATTTTTAACAAATAAATTAAGGAAATTAACGCTATTATGAAAGACATTATAGAGAAATAAATATAAAACAATAAAAAGTAATATTATTATAAATACATGTGTTTCGTCATCTCTCCTTCTATATATTGGATACGCATCCTTTTCTTGCATTGTTTTCGAGGAAAACTGTTGAGGATAATGAAATTTACATTTTCCATTGACCATGGAAGGACACTGTTTGTTATCTTCTCCACATGGGTCATGCAACATATGCTTCACAACAACATTGTGAAGTGCAGAATTTGTTTGAATATTTAGAATTTTCGTGCGAACATATTTATCATATTGGTCAACATTGGTGATCTTGAAATCTCTTTTCAATATTACCAGCATGTGCATGTGTGGAAGACCTCGTTTTTGAAATTCAATCACATATACAAACACTGCAACTTTTCTGAAGATTTTCTTGTGGACAATTTGGTCTTTTAAGTCCATTAACTTTCCTCTAAACACTCTTGAAGATAGATCTGGTCTATCGTGGGATTTTCGTCCTTCCATAAGTTCTTCTCTTATTTACTTCTATTCAGAATTGCAAGTCATTGTTATGAAAAGATATAGCTTCCCATAATGTTGTACTAAGACCATTGCATCCAAATATCAATGTCGCATGTCTCTAGGACCACCAATAAAAGTTGAAGGTGGAACAACATGTTTTCCAACCTTGTCTCCCCTCGTTTCTCCTACATTTACAACATCAACAATCCCTTATACAACTCTGAACGAATTTGTGATTGTTGTGTTTTATAGAAATCAAGCCTCGTTGTTTCAAGCTTTATGTACACATCAACAACATATTGTTGCAATAGTCTTCCGGCTAGAAGCAATATTGATTTAGTAGATGATCGTATTTGCAACTTAAAACAATAATATTCTTTGCACGAAACTGTGGGCGATCGACGTTTTAAAATCTCTACAAAAATGTTGAATAAGGAAATTATATGTAATATGAATATTATGCTCACAAAAAATTAAAGCACATATAAGTTCTTAAAAAAATCACAATGACAAAGCAAACGAACCTTGGTTTTCATTATTTATTATATCTTCAATGTTGTTGATTTTTTTAATATTTGATGTTCCTTCTATCGACATCTTGTTTGACCCAGCGTCATGATTTTACTTCATATTTCTTTTGATGTCTTGATGCCAACCAGCCTCTCCATTTGGTAATTGTAAAGGATATTGAAGTGAATGATAACAACTAAAACAATGTTATATTCTTTGGCGTTTTCCTGAATGAGCATGTACCGTTATATCTCTTTTAAATTGAATGTTGCTATTGTTTCCTTCAATCCAAATAGCTACTACTTGATCCACTCCAGGTAAATTATAGACACATTGATCAACTTGAACATTTGTTGCAAGATGAATATGAGCATCTTCAATAGGTTGGAGATCTTTTAAACTTCTAAAAAATTTGGCATATGGATTGTCATTTAAAACTTCTGCCAACTTTTGAATAAGACTTTCACTCAACCCAACACCTCTTAATCTTTCCATACGATTTTGAATTTCATTCATGGTATCATAAAAGTATAGTTGAAAGAATATTGGCTTCTCATCTGGCAATAAACTTGGAAGGTCGTGATATATTTGTCCTTGGACTCTAAATGTGTAGACTCCTTTATGTGCAGAAGCTAGATCTTTATTTAAATTGATCCCAAATGACGTGAAAGAGAAAATACTATTATAAGCCTGAATATTCTTCCTAAATAAAACTCCTTCTTCAGACTGTGTTGTGAACAAATCAGCAAGGTGTTTATGTACTATTGTTTCAGCAAGATGAACCTCGGTGGTTAATTTAAAATTATTATTACAAATGAATGCATTTACTAACTCAAATGTTTAATAGAATATTTTTTTTGTTTGAAAATTATACCTAACCATTGAAGCAACAAAATGTTGGAGTCTCGTGCTCAAATTTTATTGTCTTACAAAATGTACATGGTCGTATCTTTTTAAGCTCGTGTATAGGAGAGTGAAACGAGTGTTCTAAATCTTTTGATCCTATTGAACATCAAACGATGTGAATTAGTTAGCACATTAAAATATATATATGAAATTTAAGGTGTAATATAATAATAAAATATTACCTAGGATTTCATTTGTTATATGGTGAAATTTACTTTGTTTGTTACTTTCTTCGAGTTGTCTTTTTTTTTTCTTGATTGAAGAACAATTTAATTGTTTTTCTTCTTTCCTCTTGTGAAAGTGTAGAATATGTTTTCTTTTTATTCTTATCATCCATACTTTCTAAAAACAAAATAATATGCAAGTTATAAAATAATAAATTTTGAATTACAATAGTCAATATACATGCATGTAGTTTAAATAGTTTATTTTAAAACTAACTATTTGATTTTTACAATATTCGATATATATAATTTAAAATAGTATATTAGATCATACAATCGAAAGAATTAACTTAATATTAACGGTATTAATCCTTTGTTTTTTTTCCCTTAACTCTAATCTTTCTAATGAATATTTATGTTTCCCTCTATAAAATGTTGTTAATTATATCATAATTTTTTTTTATTTCATAAGTGTTGTTTTACTCACATGATTTAATGGTATAGTTTTAGTAAAACGATATGAAAAAATTAAAGTTATAAATAATATAAAATTAAAAACAACCAAAATAAAAGTTTAAAAAATAGAAAATTTATAGAAAAAATATTTTTTTTATAAACCAACATTTACACTATCTTTTTCTTAGACATTTTTACATTACAATGAAAAGTAAATTATCTTACAAAATCAAAAACTCTTCCTTACCTATTTTTTAAACTTTTTTTATATATAACAATCACTCTTACACACTTCTCAATAATTATCTTCATATCCTATGTGTATGGTTTTCAAGATAATGATTCCAAGTTATCTCTGTATGGAGCCAGTACAAAATGATATAATTTCATGAATTATATTTTTAAAAAAAAATTATTCGTAATTTAACGTTTTAAAATCACTTGATATAAATTTTTATGACATTGTAAATTAATAAATTGAAATGATTATTTACTAAATTATATAAATAATATAAAATTAAAACTAAAACCATTTCTTTTATTTATAAATAATATATTTGCATGAAACTCCACAAAATAAAATTTGACCTCTTTAAGTTCTCGATAATTATCCTCTTATTTCATGTATAAGGAAAATTAAGTTTTCAAGGTAAATGATTCTACCTCTTTCTTGATTGAGCCTACCAAATTAAAGGTCATCACGTCACTCCAAACCCTCATTTTGCGTATATTCTTCTTCCTATGGAAGAAGATCTATGTTTATCTTACATTTTTTTTTTTCATTTTACTTCAATTTAGGTTTAATTCATTCTCATTATTTTGTCCTAATTCTTAACAATATATGTCGTTTTCTTTTTCGTTTGTTTTTCCTAAAGAGTACATCTTTGTTAAATTCAAATTTTTCTTCACAATTTTCCCTTCCTATTTTTTTATTTTTCTTTATTGAAATTTTCCATATCAATTGTTTTTTTTTTTCCATTTAGAAAATAATATTTCTCTCTTATTGAAAGTTTCCATTTCTATGTTTTCTTTCCATCTAGAATTTTTTTTGGGAATTTTTTTCCTCTTAATTAGTGAAATTTCACTTCTTACGTATTTTTTCCTTGATAAAAATTTCCTTTATTTTATTTTATTAAAGCTTACCTTTTCTATGTAATTTTTTTCCTTATCTACATGGTTGCAAATCTTTAAAATTGAAAATTATATATTATACTTAATATAGTTGTCAAAAGAAAAGAGAAGAAATTATGGTTAGGTCATGCATGAACGTCATGCATGAACGATCGAGTTTGTATGTTCAACTTTTTGATTTTATGGTTAGGTCTTTTCTCGTGTTTGATTTGTATTTAACTTTTAGACTTTTTACAATTTCTTGTCTTAATTGAGAGTTATTGTTTATGATCTTCTTCTTATGAACGACTTCTTCCATCATTTTTCTGTAGTTTCTCTTTTGCCTCTCTTAAGGACTTAAATTTTGAGGGAGATGAAGATAAGAGACTATTCAGATCCAAATCAGTTGATAATTCAAATAGAAGATTTATATTGAATCCATGATGTTTGAAAGAAATCAAAGAGAAAAAGGACTCAGATAACTAAAAAATTAATTACAATTTTTTATATTATTATTTATTTTGTATTTCTTGAAAAAAGAACTCAGGTAATTGTTTGTTTGTAAGTGTTTGATTTTTTTGTTGCGCATTGTTAATATTCCATTATTCTTTCTGTAATTAGTTTTTTTTTTTTTTTACAAACACAACTTCTTTTGTGTTATTTCATGATTATAATAACTATCATGTGTTTATATAACATATGCTCTAAGAACTGAAATATAAACAAATTTCATTTTTGACCTGAATAAAGTTTTTTATAACCAAAACTTAGATTTTAAATGTTTTCATTTTGTTTCATAATTTAGTAGTCATGTTTATAAAATATGAACAAAACACACATAATTCTTCCTCAAATCATTTATATTTAAATGTCTAGACAAATCAAATTATTTGAATTAGATAACTTACCAGTCTAAATATTGTATCTTGGTAATCAACTGCAAAAAAACATAGATATATTAAATTTTATAGATTTAACAACTATATACAAATAAATAAATAAAATTTTCTTAAACGTTGAGGTGCCTCTTCTATTAGACAAAATTGAAAATAGCATTAGAAATATGTATGTTTTAGAGAGTTTTTGTATATGGTAAACCAAATATGATCTTAAAACTGTCAATATAAAGATGACTTATATGTTTTCATTAATTGTTATATTACATTACCGTTATTATTTTTTTATAACTGTCAAATGATATATCTAATCATTTATTTTTTATTATTTGTCTTAACTAATACGTAATAAATCATATATATGATATATTTTTAAATTTCTTAACTTATACATTTTTAAAAAATTATTATGTTTAATTTTGTTTAGGGTGAAAGTGCTTCGTTTTTTTTTCTTCCTCTTTTGTTTTCTTTTTCATAAAAATAATAATATTATAATAATAATAATAATAATAAATTTTAATTTTGTCTCTTCCTTGGTCTTAGTCAAATTTTATTTCATTTAGTTTTCAATATCTATAATTAAATTATATAACCTATCATTTATGATTGATGTAATATTTTATGTGAGTAATTATGACAATTATAGTAATTATGTTAAGTTTATATATAGGATTAGTAATAGTAAGGATTAATTAAAAGCTTTTATTTCAATTAATAACATTAAACCATTTTACACCTTTAATTTCTAACTTATTTTGTAGTTATTGTAAATGTTATATATTTTCATAAATTATAAACTTTTTGTTATATTGATTAGGACAATATTTGATTTTTACATTGTCCCCTTTTTGTAAGTTTTGAATTTTTTTGGTTCCCATCTAACAATAATTTTATATATGAATGAAGAAAATCACTTAAAAAATAATCAAGAATAAAAAAATTTCAATTTTATTGTAATATAAATAATTCGTATATTGCAAAATTTAAAGAAAAAAAAAGATTTAAGTCTTTGAAAAACAATCACTTTAAAAAGCATAAACCTAAAAATCATTTGTTGCATATATCATTCTATCAAATTCATCTTCTTCTTATTATTGTTTTCATCTTTTTTTTTCTTTGTTGCTCCTATGTCGTTTCTTTGCCATATATCCAATTGTACAAATTTCTTGAACAACAATTTGATTTCGTGTCAGATCAACTTTAGTTGTTTTATCCATTCTTACCAAAAAATAATACTTGTCTTCAGAAAGTACTAAGTTTTGATAGAATTTACTTTTTTCCTTTTTGGACACTTACAATTTATAATGAAGATAAATTTTCAGTACATAAAATTGTGTGAAATTTAATTATTTAAATATTTGTAATGTACCTGTAGATCATCTTTATAGTATTCTATCACACTACATCTAATTAAGTACTCTGAATCATCAAACATTGTTGCATACATTTCATCATCTCCTTCTGATATCATCAATCTCAACATGAACTTTTTAATAAAAGTTGATTTATTATTTTCGCATGTTTGACATGATGTTGTTAATTCAGAATCTAAGGGAAAAGTCTTTCATTACATAAAGTACATTTTTCAAACCATGGATTTTCTTTATTCTGAATCCTAACAATTCTACCAATAAAATAACAATTTTTATTTTCAATCTTCCATTTGATTATGTCATTCATGTTAGTTTCTTTTGCTTCAATCATTTTTTTGGACGGATATAGAAGATCCCTAAGTGCCCGACCTTTGGATATGTTATCAAACCTAGAAAAATAAACATGGTTAGTAATTTGTGTAGACATTAGTAAATTATATTTTAATTATGATTTTATTTAATTATGCTTGCCTTGTCTTTAATGTCTTTGTCATCTCACATGTTGAATTTATGGTAATGAGACTAATATTTGTAGATGATATAGATATTTCACCTAACATGTAAAAACAAACAAAATGTTATATAATAATAATAATAATAATAATAATAATAATAATAATAATAATAATAATAATAATAATAATAATAATAATAATAATGGTAAAGCTAACATGCAAATTCTGTTAGTTTGATATTAGTTATCAAGATCATGATATTGTTCTTGCAATTGTCTTCTAAAAATGCTCCTTCATTTTCAGCCAAATCATTCCACAATGTCAATTTCAAAATATTGAATTTGCATGCAACTAGAAAGAATTATTAAATACTAAATTATTAAATATTAAATATAAAAATTATTTACAGAAAATATAAATAACTTACTTGTTGTCCATTATATAAACCTCTCTTTTCTTTGTGTAGTTTTCATTCAACTTCTTAATTATCATTGATTTAACTTGAATTGCCGCACCTATAATATCTGCAAACAAATTTTTTTTAGTAAAGGAAAGAAAAATAATGTTTTAAAAAAAATCTATACATACTCATTTGAGATTGTAGGCTGCCCCTCTTTCGGTAGTAATTCAAAATTCACGATTTTTGACTCGTTCAATTTATATGTTGCATGATGTTATCTTCTATCAATTGACTTCACATTGCCATCAATTATCATAATTGTTTTTCCTTTTTCTAACTTTGTATTAAACTTTTCAATTTGTTCACTAAACATGGTTATTTAGATGCATTCTTCCTACAAAAAAAAATAAATTTTAAGCACTTACAAATATATATAGTTTTTACATCTTTATCAACTCCTATAAAAAAAATTTATTCGGAGAGGTTCTCTTTTTCCTATTTTTAAATCGTTGGACAAGGAACTCTCTCACCATTGTTAGCTTTGTAAACCAAAAAGGTTTAAAATTCATAATCGTGCTTTCCGTCATCAAGTACATAGAAAATTTAACGAAACTATTAGATGCAGATTAATTTACCTAAATTTGCAAAAATAATTTATAATTGAAAACAAAAAGAAAAAGTAAATAAAAAATACAATACCTTTTGTTTTGTGATCTAAAATGAGCTTCAAGATAATATATATATAACCTAATCGTGTAAAATAGAAAGAATGACTGAATTGGTAATTGAGATATCGTTTAAATATTAGCTCATGTAAATCTTACATTACAATTTTTTTTTTTTTGTAGTAAATTAAAAGAAAACATAAATTTAATAAGATTGAAATAATTACAATTTTATAAATTAAAACTTAAGGTTAGCAATTAAAATAATTATGTTACATAATTAATGCATTTTATAAATAAATGATTACAATTTAAATTAATTATATTAATAAAATTTAATTTAATAAATTAGTTGGTAAATGAAAAAAACATAAATTTAATGAGATTGAAATAATTACAATTTTATAAATTAAAATTTAAGAAAAATAATTTAAATGATTACGTTATTGTTATTATTATTATTATTTTATAACCGTCAAACGATATACATTTCAATATCAAAAATTAAATTACATAATCTACCATTTATTGTTGATGTAATAATTTATAGTATTTATGATAAATGAATTAAAAGCTTAATTCTATTAAAATCTTAATTCCATTTTATTCTTAATTCGATTTGAAGGGTACAGATGTAATTTTTAAAAAAATTAAGGGATACAATTGTCTTAAATGTTTTTTAACCATTCTGACATTTTATATATTATAGATAACAATTTCATATAAATAGTGTATCTTCCCTACAATTATGCATATAGCAATTATTCCATAAACGGATTGATCATATTAGTAATAATAAATTGTTAAGCATTATTTTTATGGAATAAATATTAATATAACGAAAATACAATCCTTTTATGGGAATAAAATGATAAAATTTTCATTAAACTAATGATACACACTTAAATCCATCGAGAATATGAGAATAAGAATCACAGACACAGTGTATTTGCAAATCATTCAATTGTGTAAAAATATTAAATAAATATTTATTTTCGAAATGAATTTGATTAAATCAATGTCCCCTAGATTTAAGCCTGTAATTTATTCCAGATTTTCGTGTTTGTAGTTTTAAAATTGTATCTTACCCTTGTAATTATGATGCATTTAATGTATATATGATTATTCTAAGAAAATTTTGATCTTCCTCATGTAATCGTGGTACTTGATTGATTTCCCTAAACCTGTAATATTTCTCATAACAATTTATTTAACATAATAATAAATTGAAATTAAAATTGTATCTTACCCCTATAATATGATGCATTTAATAGGATTATTCTAAGAAAATTTTGACTTCCTTGTAATCGTGCTACTTGATTGATTTCCCTCAAATGATGTCAAACATAATTTTAAATTTTTAGGATTATCTTATTAATATCGTTTATCTATTTTCCATAATTTTAAAATATATTTTAAATTTTGATTTGAAACCGCCAAAATATTAAAATTTCTTTAAAAATTTATAAAAATAGATATTGTTAATAATAATTTGAATTTAAAATTTTATCATCCCTAAAATCGTGCTAAATTATCTTCATATCTCCAAAATAATAGCAAACATAAATTTAACATTTTTGAATTATTTATATTCTAAAATATTTATTAAAAAAATAAATATTTTATTTTTGGAAGGAATTAATTGAGAAGAAAAGATTTTTTTTATTTAAATTGGAAAAGAAAAAAGGAAAGGAGGATATTTAAGGGAAAAGAATAATATAATAATATTTACTAATAATAATAATATTATTATTACTATTCATCATCTTCTTCACTCTCACCAAACCCTATCCGCCGATGACACCTCCATCTCTGTTCGAGTGTTCTTCGTCTAGTCAAGATCTCTACCTTTGTAGGCATCCCCTCCATTCAATTGATCGAGAACTAAGCCACAGGGAGATGTTTCCTCCACTGCACGCTGCTAGTCGCATATTTACTTCATCTGAAGTCGAGCGCCTTTGTGCCGCTTGTTCCTTCACGCGTCACACGTCCAGTCGCGTCGGTCTCCTTCATTTGCATTTTTTCACCGATTATGTCAAAACTTTAAGCCATCGTCAGTCGTCGAATTTTAGTGACTTTGTGGTTGTTAGGGTTTTGTTGTACTTTTTCTTAATTACCCCTTGAAGTTCAAATAATATTAATTTTTAGATCTTTTGGAAGAGATCAAAGAGGATAGAAGACGGAAAGGGAGCATACAAGGTATGTGGTTGATGTTTGATATCAAATACAATGTATTTGGATGTAATTAGTATCTGTCCTAAAAATCAAGTGGATTGAAGAAGATCACCTTTGCGTGAAATGAAAAAGAATCTATAATCAGTTTGATGAAGAAGATGGTTGTAATCAGTTTGATGAAGAAGATGGTTGGCAAGAAGAAAATCCTTTGATTTGTACTGAATGTATGAAGACTTTAAAGGTTTCGAGGAGGACGAAGTTTGAAGCTCCAATCTTTTCTACAACTGATCGAAGACTTTGAAGATTTGGTGGAATCTAGAAAAGTGGAAGATAGTGAAGTTGGATTCTTTTCAGTTTTGAATACTTAAACGTGCACAATTTCAACAAGGATGTATTATTTAATTACAAGGTATTTAGGTTCTAGGTGAACAATTGTATTTAGGATTATTTTTGAATTAGGTAGAAGCATTTGAGACATTGTTCCATTTATTTATTTTTCAAAATTTTCAATTTTGTTATTCTAACAATTTAAAAATATATTTGCTATTTTTCCAAAGTAAACCTCTTAATTTATCATTCTTCTTGTCAACCTTTTAAAGAAATCACATTCTTTAACATTCATATTTCATTGATGTCCTAAATTTTTTATTAATATTTTAAGTAAAAGATTGTGATTTTTTTATAACAAATTTCACCTTCATATTATTATTAAATAATAATTTTCGAAAATCATAAAAAATAATTTCCTTAATTATCAAATATCATATTTGTTATATAAATTGTAACTTCTATAATTATTAATACATATATATTTGTATTTATTACTAGAATATAATTTAATTGGGATACACTTTAAATATGGTTATAAATTCTTATCTAATATAATTATAATATTTTTAATTATTCTACAAATTAAATGTTTTCAATTTCGACGTCGTCGTTCTTATCTGATTTCTATTTCAAAAAAATTTTCCTCTTTCTTCTTACTTTTCAATTTGCTTCAAAATATCTGGTTAGTCCTTTTTTTCTTCCTTCATTTTTCGGATCTTTTTGTCCTTTCGTTTCATCTTAAAAGTAGCTTCTTAATATCTTTCGATCATATTCTTAATATATTCCAGGGATGTTCTTCATTTTTCTATTTAACTATGACGCATTTCGATAATGTTTATCATATATTCCTTTCATGTGTGGCATATGTTTTTTTATTTACGGCATATTTCGATCATGTTCGTCATATTTTGTTTAATTTTTTTATTGTTCAGTTCATGTTTTGGTCATGTTCGGCATAGATTTTTTCATTAAATGTCCCGTCATTCGTATATATTATAGTATACCACTAAATAATACATTTATGTTCTATGATTTGTTACATATATACTATTGCATATATTCAATAATACATACACAAATTTTTTTCCTTACTGCATTTATATACCAGTGCATATACAAATTATCTATTCGTTCAATATTTTCTTAGATTTCTTATATATATACTATTGAATAATACATTTATGTTCTGTGATTTGTTACAAATATACTACTGTATATATTCAATAATACATACACATATTTTTTTTTCTTGTTCTTAATATTTTGTTTAATTACGACATGTTCCAGTCATCTTATTCATATTTTTGTTTAGTAAAGTTTTCGTGAATAATATATACATTTATATACCACTATTTAATCTACTTTTCTTATGTGATTTATCAGGTATATATACATCTTATCCATATTTATGTTATGTGATTTGTTACATATATACTACTGCATATATTCAACAATATATAAATTGTAGTTGAATTTCATTATATATCACTGCATACACAGATGATGTTATCAGTATATACATCTGTATATATACAATAACACATCTTTAGTGACACATATAGTTCAGTTTTTTTTGTTCATGTTTCATATCATTTTCTTTATTTTTTTCTCTATCTGATCAGTATTTTCTTTGATTTTTTACATATATACTACTACATAATACATTTATGTTCTGTGATTTATTACAAATATACTACTGCATATATTCAATAATAAAGAAATTGAAGTTGTCATCCTCCCACTTAAATGTAAAACGTTCAGTTGGTCTACCAAAGAAGATTAGAATTCCTTCTAAAATGAAGTTCAAAAGATGCATTAAATGTGACCGTTGTGGACGTCTTGGCCATAATCGAAAGAGATCCAAGTTTTCCTTATTGAACTAGTTTTTCCTTATTATTAGATTTTTTGTATGTTGTTTTAGACTTTTATTTGAAATATTCATATTCTAGTCTTTAATTCAATTATTTTATTTCCATATTTTTTCATAAATTTTCATCTACTGTACTAATCAAAATTTCTCAATTTATTATATATATTTAATATACTATCATTCATACATAATCACTATTGTTTCAAATATAACTTAATGTTTATTACATATAATATGAATATTTGAAATACGTACACAAACCAATTTAGCAAATTGATAGCATAATATTTCATATATACTATTCACAAACCAATTTAACATACCCATCTCATTCAACCACTTTTTCATACAATTCCCTGAATCTTCAATTATTTCATCAAAGTCCCTACATCGCAAATATATTCAATTTTTCTCAATATTACATATACCAGATAATAACTAATGTTTTAATGACATGAATTACATATATTCATCGTAATTTTTTCGCATTCATGTTCCTATAAACATAAACAACTTTTATACATAATCACTATTGTTTCAAATATAACGTATTATTTACTACGTAAGATATGAATATTTTAAATAAAATACATAAACAAATTGGTATCAGAACTTTTCATTCATAAAATGTACATTGTATTATTCAACATAACATAATTACATGGAATATATGAAGAACAATGCAAAACGAAACAAAGAATAAACGGAGAGAGAGATTGGAAAGTGAGAGAGATCGAGAGGGAAATTTTTTTAAACAAAATCACCAAAAGAAAAATAATTAAGAGATAATTTTGATTATAATAATAACATAATAGAATTAATCACTTACCATATTTACGTAGAATATCTAATAAATGCAAATCTGGTTCATTTTTCTTTTTTTCTTTTTCTATTTTATAATACATTATTAATAATAAAGATGGGTAAATTGGTCATTTGAACTCTATATTTGTGTAAAACATTAGCTCATTTAAGACATTTCTAAAAATTTTGAAAAATTTGAATCGTTCTTGTAACATAGTATACTAGTTTAGGCCTTAGTAGTTAAAATCCTTAAAAAGGAGAATTTTTTTCTCTAAAAATAACATTTATAGAAGCCTGTCCATTGAATGTGTATCAGTGATATATTCTAAACTTTTGTTCTATTTGTAAATATCTTTTTTTATAGTTTTGCTATTTTAAATAATTTAGTTTTTCCTTTCATAATTATTAATTAATAGTTAAAAATTTAACTTGACCATCTTTCTAATTTACAAATAATTTTGCTATTTTTACCAATGCAAACTTTTAAAATTTGCCATTCCATGGTAAGGTTATTGGTTTCAAAACTCAAGGTTATGAGGCAAAATCACTCATCTCTCTCTATCCCTCATCTTTATGCTTCTGTGGTATTGCTGTTACCCTCTTTTCAAAACATCAACATTAAGAATTTGAATGAAAATTTCTAATCAATTACTTAAGAAAAGATTGATGGGTCAATAATGTTAGAGAATTTTGAATACAAAAGAAAGGGGAAGTGAAAAGAATAGATTGCCCTTGTATCCAACACAAACCAACCATTACATATACTCATCTCAAGTTTCCAAATTAAATACACAAATATTTCACAAACTCCATCCCATTCCCTTCATGTCCTCCAAAACTCAATTCCACTTCCACTTTCCTTATCTCTGTCAATACCACAACAAAACAATATGAAACAAATGAGAAAATTGGCCGTTGGAAAAACATACATAGAGAGAGAACTCGTAAAAAAAAAAAAAAAAAACAGGCACAACCAATAATAAATAAAGACCATCCTTTTGTTTTTCGTGTTAGATCACCAGTAAACCTAAAAACTTAATCACATCCATTACATTATAAGTAGTTTAAGCACATCCATTACATTATAAGACCTTCACTGCACTTCTAACTAGAAAATCACTGACACCAACAAACAAATATCAATTTCAATTAAGAAGTGATGTTATGATGAATAAAACATAGAATTATGTGCTCTAATACTTTATGAACCACACTTGGAATACCCAATAAT
>JBBPDI010000005.1:15537285-15550560 GCA_037974545.1 Cucumis variabilis | reverse complement strand
AGCAGCAAGTAACTGTATAGAATAATCCCCTTGAATTTATGCAGCTATTTCCTGCAGATTAAGGGTAAAAATTGAGGCACAACACAAAGCCTATGAATGAACGTAAATTTATATCCTAGTTTTCGTTCCATGCAGATTTGAGGACTGTTTTGAAAACATTTTTTTTTCTGTTTTCAGAAGAGTTCTAGAAATTGTCATGAAAAGTTCTTTTTTTGTCATGCCAGACTTACATTATCATTCATATACGAATTTTTGTTCACAGTTCCATATGTATGGAATGAATGTCATCGTTCATAAAAATAATAATAATACACTAAAAAACAAACAAACAAATGAATTAGAAGAAAAAGGGTCCAAAACTTGATTGAGTTTTTGTATTGCATTCTTTTAGCCAATTGGCTGAGATCCTTGACCATATCGTTTGGAATTGTGATTTAACACAAGCAGCTTGAGGTTGCTTTTCTGAGGAATTTTACTTGAGCTTGACTGGACATAGGGGTTGTTGAGAGATGATCAAGGAGCTGCTTCTCCACTAACTTTTTAGTGAGGGAGAAAGCCTTTTGTAAGAGTTTGGGATGTGCATTATTTTGTGCGTCATTAAGGGGGAGAGCAATAATTGAGACAGGCCTTGAAAGGTCTTGAGAGGTCTTGGAGTGACATTGGTGAACTTATTTGATTCAAGGTAACTGTAAGCTATATGGGCTAAGTTGTTTTGTGACTACCTGTTATGTCCTATTTTGCTTGATTTGAGCCCCTCTTTCTTTTGTGACATCTTTTTCCGTACACCCTTGTATTCTTTCATTTTTTTTTCTTTAATTTAGTTACTCATAACACGCACCAAAAAGAACAAGGACATTCCAATAAAGCATGTAAAATTAGGGAAAAGACACACACATATATTGAAGAAAGACCAAGGAGAATCACGTCCAATTGGGTACTACACTTCAACAGAATTTCATGCTCCATGTAAACGACTGTGCTTCTTCCGCTCCCTAGAAATAAGACATTGTCTTCGAATGAACTTGAAGACTATAGGTCACGGAGGGGAAGTTAGAGGCACAAATTCATCTAAAGTAAGCTTACCCATTAACCTACCACTTCCATCATAAGCCCTTTCAAGCTCTAGACCCTTCCTCTTTTCACGTATTTTCAATAATTCCTTACCAACTACGCATAAAAATCAAAACCGGTGGAAAAAAATAAAAAGGAAAAAAAGCAAGAAACAGGAAATCACAAGCTTCGATACTTACCTTCGCTTTATTCTCCCGTGCCACGGAGCTCATTGACACCCCAATTTCCTTAATCCAACGATAAGCACTCAAAAAATCTGCAAAACCTAAGAGCTTCCCATCCTGCTGAATAGTAGAACGATGCCATTAGAGGGACATGGAGGGGAAATCAAGAACCCAAAAACCAACATGAGAAGGCGACGAGAAGTTCAAAGGGATTAGAAAAACTTACAGATACAATACCGTGAGTGTGAGAACCAGCGAGGGAGAGCTTGAATCGGCAAGGGAGAGAGATTCAGAGGAAGGAGCGTGAAATTTGGGATGCTGCAGTGTGGTTGTGTTGTGCCCTAGCGGAGGGTTGGACGGAAGCTGACATGCGACCGTAGAAAGCAAACTGATTTATGGAAAAGAAATCGGAAATTAATGGGGAAATTACACAGTTGTTTGGTTTAAGTGCTAAAGATGTCTGAAAATACGATTAGAGATGTCCAATAGAACGAGTTCTGGCACCTGTCGCTATGAGTGTATGAATAACCCACGATTCAACTCACATATTACTAAGAGTTGGATTATTTTAAAATTTAAGTTGGATTAGATTTTTTTTAGATTTTAAAAATTCGGTTCAACCTATTTAAATGATATTAATAACCCGAATTAATGATATTATATATATTTATATTAAGTTGTATAATATAATATTAGGATGGTTCTTTCTTATATTAAAAGTTTGACTCATATTTAACTCTTCTTAAGTATTACTAGATGTTTTTAAAAAATTTGTTCTTATTATATTATTGTTGTACTTTTATGGAACGTTTTTGGATGTGTGGATTTATGGATATTATATCATAACATTTTTAAAATTTAACAAATATTAGAAATGAGAAAAAAATTATACAAACAGATAGCCCAAAAACCATATTTTTAGGGTTGGATTGGTTTGGGAATGCCTCTCATCATTTGGGTTGCCAACCCAAAAATTCGAATTGGTCCCAAAATACCCCTCAAACCAACCTAACTCAACCCCTTTGCACCTTTACATCTCCCACTTGGAGCGACCCACTTAATTCAAAGGGGGATTTTCCGATTAGGTGGAGATGGGGTGGGAGGGAAAATAAATCTTGTGAGCGAAACGAGGTCGGAGAATGCATCCCTCAACCCCGTTCTCACCCCAATCATACTTTATTTATTTAGTATAGTTATGTAAAGTTATGCTATTATTATATAAATAATGATACACTTAATTTCAAGTTTGATTGTTTATTGACTTCAAATTTTAAACTTATATTACATATTTGAATATTTTTTTAGTTTTTAGGTCAAAATTTGACTAGTTTATATTTAAATTCAAATTGTGATATAAAACTAACCATAACAAACAATTTAGTGATAAATTTAACTATTTAGTTAAAACTTTCCTACGTTAATGATTTTAATTAATTAATTAATTTTTTAAAAAAATAACAAGAAAAATTATCGTAAGGAATCCAATCCCCGCAAAATTCCATGTGGAAATCTCTGCCTCGATCTGTGGGGGATTTCATAGGGATGAGGAATGAAGTGGGGAGTGGTCATCTGATCCTCGTTCGCCCTGTGGAAATCTCTAAACATGATAAGCAATAAAACACCTAGGAATATGATGTTTTCAAAATGAATTTTAATTAATTATTTTAAAATAATGTTAATTTTTAGAAATATAACAATCGGTAAAATATTTACAGCTCGTGTAACAAAATGAAAAAACTCATGAAACTAGCCATTTTTTAAAAACATACTAGGTTTGTTCTTCCTTTTCATTGTGTTTCTTCTCTTCCTTTTCTGCGATTTTTTTTCTTTTCGTATTCTTTCTTCTTTTTTTCTACAATTTTTCTTTTATTTTTTTTTCAAACTGTTATTTGGTTGTTTAAAATCATGTGCCAAATATAAAAAATCGTGAAAATTTTTGTTAGGATATTGACAGTCAAATCTAAACGATCATGTAACAAAGAATCTCTTAAAAAATTGTTTAGATTTGGATAGTCAAATCTAAACGAGCATACCAAAAAATATTGAAAAAATTATTTAGATTTGGCTACCCAAATTTAAACGATCAAATTTAAACGACCGTATACCAAAACTAAATGATTGTGAATGAAATATAAACGATCAATATGTACCAAATATAAATGATTGTGTATCAAAAAATCTTGAAAAAATCGTTTAGATTTGGCTACTCAAATTTAAATGATAGTGTACAAAAACTTTTAAAGAAAACCATTTAGATTTGGCTACGTTCAAATTTAAATGATCAAATCAAAATAATCATGTACCGAAGAATAGTCAAATGTAAATGATTGTGTACCAAAGAATCTTGAAAAAAAATTGTTTAGATCTGGAACGATCAAATCTAAACAATGGTCTAGCAAAGAATAACAAAATTTAAACAATCGTTTATCAAATATATTAAATGCAATGGGTGTCAATTTATCACATGAGCATTTTTTGCATTTTTCATTGTGGGCATGTGGGCTTTTTCCGTTATCAAAATTGCTATATACGGTGTAAATATTTTGCCACTTTGTTATTTTTTAAAAAAAATCCCAAAAAATAAAAATGGTTATTATTATTATTATTGAAAAATGAATTTTGATCTAACAAAAATTAATGGATTTTTAAAAAATATAACAAACCGGCAAAATATTTACACTATATAAAATAATTTCAAAAACAGAAAAAGTTCATAGGCCTACAATAGAAAATATCAAAAATGTCTTAGTAAACACACGATTAATCGATCACACCCACACATGTAATTCTTCTTCTAAACGATTATGATACGTGATTGTGTAGAAAATGATATATGATAGTGTATTATCAACACCAACCACATGCATGCGTGTAATTCTTCTTCTAAACGATCGTGAACTAATAGTTTAGTTTAATTTTATTTGATTAAATTAAAACTATAAGATGTGAGAGATATTCATTAAATATGATTTAAATGAAATATTAATAAATTATAAATTTAATTAATTAATTAACTAGTTAATTTAATATTTTTATTAATCTAATATTTTTTAAATTAATAAAATCTCATGACTCTCTTAAACTTCCTGAAGAAGAGAAAGTTATAAATATGCAAAAGAAAACAAAAATTTCAACTTAAACTTCCTCAAAAGATTTTTCTATTTCAATTGGTTCCTACAAACCAATCTCATCCTAGACGATAGAAAGGTTTCCGATGGGTGGTGTCCCTAATTTGGAGTTTTAGTAGATTCAAAGGTGCCAAACTATTTAATTGCTAAATTAAATACCTTATATTTAATTTAATTTAAATTTAAATCATATTCAAATATAAATTTATCTCATAAATTAATTTTGAATCATATCCAAAATTAAATTTATATAATAAAGTTTAATGATACATTATACTAATTCACAAAGTAAATTTGAACATTTCAAATTACATCCAATATAAATAAATCTCATTACCCTTTACGAGCTAAGAATGGGACCTAATGAACCTACAGATTAGAAGCTACAACAATATGAGATTAATTGGCTAAACCCATTAACCACATTAATCAATATTCGTTAATTGTGTGTACACTCCACTAAATACTCACAGCTGAACTCTTCTCATTGTAGATATATTTATGTGTATATAGATATAAACCAATAACAGTAAGTTAGTCATTCACAAGTGTTCGTAACACCAGCTGGGTCAACTTACCGTATTACTCCTAGGCTACTTCTAGTTCTTAAATACCAGTGCTCTTCTAATGAACAATCTATTTATGGTCAAACCAATAAACATAAACCCCTCTCATGACATAGAGAGTGTAGGCCCATTTGTTCAAGTTCCAGAGACATCATTTAAGGGAACACCCATCTACTTACCCTAAAGTCAGGAAGAAGTGAATTCCATCTTGTGTGATTATGTTCCTAGTTCCCCACTTGGTCTTGTTCCTAAAATGTAAGTATATTGAGTCAACAATCTGGCCACTCTCATTTATATAAATGAAAAGATAATCCATTGTGAACAGGAGTTCATAATACATTTAGGATTAAGATTAAGTTACCTAGGTTATCTTAATGAAATAGAAACTCAACTAGTTAACGGAGTTACATCTAGTGGTTATTATTTCGTGGTCTGATCTTATGCAAACTCATTGCATAGGATACCCTCACTCACATGTAACCTACTTTTTTGTTGGATAATTACTTTTGTATCAAGTACAAAGTGAGTCGTATCCATAGTGTTACCAGAATAAGGTACCAAATCTTATCCATATACTATAAACCCTTTAAGATGATCTCGAACATTGATCCATGTATGTCTCTACAAATTGTTCAAGACTCATCCAACGATTTAGGATGTTATTTTATTGGATTTAGGTTAGTAAGATAAAACTAATAATATAATCAATTGATAGAAACAGTAGACATGTGCAGCAGAATAATGATCAAACTTTACTCAAATTGCATTTAAATACTTTAGTAATTAACATGCATTACAACCTTAATTGAAAAGATAGGGTTAAAAGAAATACTTGCATTTGATGCTTTTCTCTTCTTGTAGTCTTCTTATGAACTCTTCACAATCTCCTCATGAACTCGAAGTCGGGACTACCACTAGTGTTGACCCGCTATTCTCTAGACTTGGAACTAAGTTGTGAGACTCGAAATGGTAGAGAAAAAATAAAGAGAGATGATATATATTTGGAGGAACCTAACTCTTAGATCCTTCATTGTTGTTAAGAGTAAAAAAAACAAGTTCTTAGATTATTTTGTAATTCACAATTACAAAATTAATTCTTGCATTTCTGAAAAACAGAAGAGTCTTTTCATCTTTGCAAAAGACCACTTTACAAGCAAACTACATGCAAGAGCTTTCCTATCTCACCACTTGGCATTTTTAGTGGGATAGGTGGCTTGCATGTAATAAGCCACTTGCATATCCCATGCAAGTGATAAGCTTGTTTAATTTGAACAAGTATTATTATTTAAATTAGTCTAAGGTTAATATGGTAATTTAACATTTAAATCAAATTCAAAGTTTGACTTTTCAAGTCTAAGTCAACATTTTGAGTTTTAACCATTTTATCTACTTTGACTAATTTCGACCTTCCAGCATGAATCTGCATTCATTTCTTCAAAATTCAAATCATATTTGAATATAAAGTCGGTTAGAGTTTGACTTTTCAAGGTCAAAAATCAACATTTTGACTTTTCACAATTTTGACCATTTTCACCAATTTCGAGCTTCAGAATATTAATCCATATTTATATTTTTAATATTTAAATCGTATTTAAATATGAAACTCTATCTTAAGCTTATAACCGACAACTATACCAAATATATTCGTTGGTTTCTCTCTCTTTACCTAATTCGAACAATTCAAATTATTCAATCATAATGTTCTAAGTTGATTCCTTGTGAGCTAGCGGTGGAACCTAATGGATTTATAGATCATGAGCTTCAACAATCTGAGATTAATTGGCTAAATTCTTTTAGACAGAGTTAATCAACCTTCGTTAACTAACTGGTCATTCCACTAAAGTCTCGTAGTTGCACTCCTCTCACTATAGATATATTTGTGTCCATGTGATATAACCATGATAAGTAAGTTAATCATTCATAGGTTGTTTGTAACCTCGACTGGGTCAAAGTATCGTTTTAACCCAGAGTTTATATATTGCTCCTTGAGTCCAACTGATTCACTATTGAATAATTGGTTTAAGGTTTAACCTTTAAACTGAATCCCTCTTGGCCAATGAGGGGGTGGAGCCCCTTGTTCAAGACTTGGGTTCAATCCTTAAGGGAATAACCTATCTACTATCCCTAAAATGGGTAGGAGTACTCCTGTAACAATCCAATCTTTCGAACTTAACGGAGGTTGTTACTTGCATACCAGACTCGTGCTTAAACATAAAACGAGATAAGTTTAAAATAAATTTTCATAACTACAAGAAGAATTTGTAAAAGTTCAGGCCCTAATTAAAACAAAGGTTTGAAAGTTCAATTCAAATCTCAAAAGAAAGTTAAATCATGAAAAGAAAACTCCTAACAGTCTCAACTACTAAGGAAAAAAAACCATAAAACATAGACAATCAGCGGAAGCAATTTGAAGGACACCCTCTATGGCAATCACGACTCCTTCTTGCCCTCGTCGGTCCACCTCCCTTGTTACCTTTGCCTAAAAAATTTAAACATAAAAGGGTGAGTATAAACATATCCAGTAAGAGACTCACTACTGGTCCCGTTAGGGGAAAAATAAACTGTTAACTTTCTATTGGGATACCCTGCACGGCCACAGTCTTATGATCCTGTAGGATACACATTATCAGTCTAACATCCCGAAGGACGCATAAATCAGTCTAATGTTTTGCAGAATCACATAACAGTCTAATGCTCCCAAAGGATGCACAATAAGTGGTGATCCCGTAGGACACCTGCAAGACATATTACCCAATAGAAAAACTAACAATTCTCCCCTCAATCCATTCTAAACATCTTATCATTCATTCATAATACACTTCAACTACCTCAACATGTAACTCTTTCACTTAATACCCTAACAGTCAACCTATTCCATTTTAGCCCAATGTCAATCAGTAGCATATCAACACATCAGTCAAACAAGCTATATATTCATAACACCTCTCAGTTCACCAGTACACTACCATGCTTTATGACCTACACCTAGTCTAAATGACAGTCAATAAGTTCACATCCACATTTTATTCAAGCGAAATCTAGAATCATCATCGTCATACCTACATCCATATCTATATATATATATATATATTATTTCCAGTCAATCACAGTATGCATTCCACATTCAAACTATATCAATATGTAAATGTCATATCTGACCTTCATATATATATATATATATATGTATGTATGTATGTATGTATGTATGTATATATGTATGTATATATGTATGTATGTATGTATGTATATTTCCAGTCAGTCATAGTATGCATTCCTCATCAAGTCTACATCAATATATATATATATATATATATATATATATATATCATACCCAACATCCATACTCAGTTCAGCGATAAACATACAGTTAACATAATCCAAATCTATAGGCGAGTCCAGTAGTAAAGAATCCCTGACCTTAACTTTTCTCCAATCCCCTTGGTTGGACCCAAGTTTTTCAAACAACCTAAACATAACCAACATCAATCAACATCTTTCTACATAATTTCATTCATTCAATTCACCCCAAGTGTGAATTTAGCACTTACCCAACTAATGGAAAGACTAGGCCAATCCAACCAAATGGAAAAATCAAGGGTGTGCACGCTTCGACGATACCTTCAAGAGTGTCACTTTAACCTATCAATCGACATTACACTAAAATAAATAACTACTAATTTCTTCCACAACGCAAAACACAAAGGCCACCATATAATCTTACTCAATCTTTTCACCCGATAAATCACAGCAAGGCAGAAGGCAGCATCAGCATTTGAAGGTATCACAAAGAATAATGTGAAATTGATATGGGCTTGGGTCGATTTGTGACTCGCAGTTGGACGGAGAACACGCACGGTTGAAAGGGGACACATGCGAGATTGATTTACGAACAGGGCGACAGCGGGATTTTGACCGAACACGAACAGTACGATAAGGACTCACGACTGAAAGACAGAGCCGTGTGACAATGTTGTGCGAGTGTGACGCCTAAGATCGATCGTGGAGTGATGTGCGCAGCGGCTTGGCTTCAGATCTGTCTGAATGCGGTACGGCTGGTGAAGGGTGACGATAGACGAAGAAGAGAAGAGGAAAAGGGTTGCGGCGGTGGTTGGGTCTTCATTGGAGAAGGAATGGTCGACGGAGGGGCTAGGGCAGAAGAGGAGAAAAGAAAAGAAGAAGAAGATGGGGGGGAGGGTGTCGCGCGCGGGAGGAAGAGGAAGAAAGAAATTTTAATCTCTTTTTTTTATAATAATAATAATATATTATTATTATTATTATTATTACCTTTCCAATTCGTTTTCCCTCCTTCACTTCTTTTCTTTTTCATTAATTAAATTTCTCTTCCAAGCCAAAAGTAATAAAATAACACCCAACAAAATTTAAAATCCTCAAAATAAAGCAATTTGATTAAAATCAATTACCTTAGAGTTTAGGGTGTTACAATTCCGTCTTGCACCCTATGTCTCTAGCTATCCACCCGGTCTTACCTTTGAAATGGGAGGCTTATTAAGCCAACGCCATTGAACTACCATCATCTATCCAGATCTAAGGATAATTTCGTGTGAACAAAAGTTCATAGTTAACTCAAGATTAAGATTAAGTTACATTAAATATTTATAAACGAAATAGTCAATTTTATTAAAGTCAATGGTGTTATAATCTAAAAGCGATCATTTCATGGTTCTAGTCTTATGTAAACTTTTTACATAGGATGTCCCCACTTCCATGTCTCTACATGAATGATTCAAGATCACATCGTTTGTACTAACTACAAAGCGGGCTACATCCATAATGTCCCCAGAATAAGGTGTCCAACTGTATTCGTATACTATAGACTATTTATGCTATATACTCGAACTTGATCCACATTTATGTCTCTACATAAAGTTCAAGTTTACTCAATAATAGCCATAGGTCCTTAGTTTATTGGCTTTAAGATTATAGTATCAATAATGATTTTATTGAATAGAATATGATTACAAACCACGAGTTTTATGACTCATAAATTCCAACATCAATAACACTTATTGAAATAATAATAGCAATATTTTATTAATTAATAACGGTCAATGGATTATATTTACTATTTACGAGTTTTAGGAAATAAAACCCAACAGGTTCAAAATCGTGTATCAAGATCATTTATATTTAGTACAAGATCATATACCAATATCGTTTAGATTTTGTACATGATCATTTAACTCTTCATACGCGATCATAAGCCAAGATCAAAATGATTTTTTTGTTCAAGATCGTGTACCAAGATCTTTTAAATTTGGTACATGATTTTGAACCAAGATCATTTAGATTTGATACACGATTGTTAATATTTGGAAGGGAAAATATATGAGTGATGTCGAAAAAGGAGAAAATTCTAGAAAAGAAAATAAAGAAAACACGAACAAGAACAAGTGAGAAATGAAGAAATAAGAATTAATAATATGTCACATCCCGCTCCAAATGTCATTTCATGCAACCAAGTGGAGGCGTGTCATCTAGTCAGTTAACGCGTATCTCCTTGCGAGATACCACGTTGAACGCCTAATAAGCAGAATAACTTCTTAAACTACCAAATTTAAACGTGAAATTTGAATTTAAATGAAACAAGAAAATTTCATTGATAAACAAATCACAAGAGTACATTTAATTCTTAGTACACAAGTCTTTCAAAATGAAATACAAACTCAAACACAGCAACTTGACTTTTCTCAACTAGTTTCTATATGCTATATGAGATAATGATGGCCACTACCAAAATGATGCAATTAAGGAGGCATGATAGTCGATCAAGACAACAAGTTTAGAACCGGATATCCTTTGCTGCTTAGGGGGAGGGGAGGGGGAAAGAATAAAAACAAAACATTTGAAAGGTTAGACGAAAATGCCCAGTGAGTAGGATCTTTTCTTGTAACGACCCGAGTTTAAGAGGAGACATGAATGAACCAGTCTTGCATCTGAATGAAAGGGATCCTGAGAACATGGAATGAGAACATGAAAGTAAGGTTAAAGACTGAAAAAAATTAAAAGTTATTGCTTATACCAAGTAGGTGCACTTTCCTTTCCGGTGGCTTGATCATAGGAACTCCAAAGTTAAACATTTAGCTTGGATGAATTCTATATTGGCTGACCTCCTGAGAATTTTTAGGAATTTGCCTATGATGCATATGAATGAGAATAAACCATGTTTAAAAGGACTCGTGTTGGTTTGTGGGAAGAACTTTCACTCTAATAAGTCTTTAGGACATGTAAGGATGATGATGTCAGGTCGCAAGGGATGTAGGAGAATGTCGAGGATCCTGGTCCAAATCTTGGGCTTGAGGCATTACATTTCTCAAGTGCTTTTAATAAATCAAGTTTGTCTTATCACTACATAGTCATTTACCAGAACAAGTGTTATAGTAAAATGTATGTCAACCATACTAAATCACACAGCAAGTATGAGGCATTCTATTCAAGATCACACAATAATAATATAACATCTTATCCTAGATCACACAACAAGGATAAGATTTTATATCACATAAGGTACAAAAATAGTCTCATTTTAACTTTTTAACAACACATAAGCATTTCCATCTTCCAAATGATGCCAACATCATCAATAACATAGGTCACATATCACATCTTACGACATACTTACCATACAAGATCTAGAGGAATTGGTTTCCAAAACATTTCTTTTCGATTCATTCACGTGTCACAAATTTTAAGAAGTTGAAAGCAAGAGGAACTTTATATCATCATGGTTTTCATATAAATAGGTTTAAGGATTTAAATGCATTTGAGAAATTATTTTTAATAAGGAGAATCTCTTATAATCACTATCGAGTAACTCCTAGCCTAACTTCTTCGGCCAAAAGTCACCCTTACACTTCTTGAAATCCTTGTCGAAAATGAGCTCGTTCTTCGTCTTGAGTCTTTGGATACTTCTCCAGTTCTTTCTTAACAAGCTCAGGGTAAAAGCAACTTCAAATGACTTAGATTCCTCTATGTATAGATCTTTCCGATGAGTTTTTTCATGCTAGAATGATTTCTCTTGCCAGTGGCGAGAAGTGATCTAGTCTCAAAATGCCACGCGCCTTTGTCAACCTCTTATCCTGAATTCAGATTGGACGGCTGAGTCCAAGCAATGCCGACCTACTAACATCTGGGTCACATCACAGTTTTTAGGTGAAGTAGCTCAATTTGTCCATTTGTCGGCTACATAACTCTTTTCGTGTAGATACCTTTTTATGGCATAATCCTTTCACAAAATGAGTTTTACCAACAAAAATCTCTTCGCACATTATTCTTATCGCATGGCCTTTTGTGTTGGTGGTATGCGAACAAGGCCTTACATAATATGAAGAGGAGATGAATAAATCACAAAGAAAAAGAAGAAAAAAGTGTGAAAAATCTTCTATATTATTCAAGGGAAAATCTGAGCTTTATAAAAATATCATGGATTTTTTTATTTTGTTACATTTACCGTAAATATTTTGGTGTTTTGTTATATTTATAAAAATTAACAAAAGATTAACTAATTAACTTAGTAGTTAAAGATATTATTATCAGCTAATTAACTACTATCATGTAAAAAAGTAATTGCAATCCTTTAATAATTTTTTTATTGTAAAATAAAGTTAAATAAATATTTTTATATATTATTGAAGATTTATTAAAATAAATAGGGATGGAAAAAGAAAAAACTCACATTTTTATAAGGAAATAGAATGAGAATTTAGCAAAAGTAGCATATTTTTTTGTTTTCATTCTCAAAAGTAACACATATTTTAAAACTTGTAAAATTGTTTTTCTCGGTCGAGATCAACCATCGAGATTTTCTAAAATATTAAAATTTTACAATTTATCGATTATTTTGGATTTTTTTCAGCGCATCTTAATAGACAATTAAACCGATACTCTGCAATTTTTCAAATGTTCCCAAATCTTATTTAATTTGTTTTATCTTTCCAAAAAAATTATTCAAACCTCCTCAAATCTTCTACCAAATCTTAACTAGTTTTGCTATTTGTGTCAATCTTCTAGATTTTATTTAGTTTTTTTATCTTTTAAAAAATTATTTCTACTTTTGCCAATTTCCCTAACTATTTCTTGTAAATTACTATTTTTAATCAATTCAATTAGCTTTTCATAGCTTTAAACTGGAACGTCAAGAATTTGGAAAAGAGAAAAAGAATAAAGGGGGCGTTTGATAGGGGTGTACATAAGTCAGGTTAGGCCAGATTGAAGAAAAAATATGGACCAACCCAAAGTAACCGAGTTGGCGAAATTTAAACCCTTTCGGTTCAATATTCAAGGGTCAACCCAACCCAACCCAACCCAAAAAATTCAGGTTGGGCTGGG
>JBBPDI010000005.1:15506106-15528552 GCA_037974545.1 Cucumis variabilis | reverse complement strand
AATATTAATTAAATATGATTTAATTAATTATTAACTAATTGATTAATTGTTAATTAATTAGTAGATTTGATAAAAAGTTTCATAATTCTCTCCTACTCCTTTTCCTATTCCAAGAAGGAAAAAGAGTTATAAATATATGGAAGAAACAGTTTTCTAGAACAAAAATTCATTCAGAAAAAGGTCAAAGCTTTTTATCTTTGCAAGAAAAAAATTTCTCTCAACTACCTTTAAACATTTTTCCATCCCAATTGGTTTCCACAAACCAGTCTCATCTCAAAGGATAGGAAGGTCTCCAACGGGTGGTGTCCCCAATTTGGTGATTTGTAGATTCAGAGAAGTGATCGAAAGTAAGTTCTCGTATCCTATAAATTAAAAGCATGCTTAGATTTATATTTAGAATTTTGATTCTAAAATTTTGTCAATGTACTGGTATTTTAAGATTCTCAAATTAATTTGAGGAATGGTCCTGTAAAATCTTCCGCTGCCATAGGACTTTTATCCCTTCAGTAGCCACGTATACCCCATGCTGGCCTTGACTCTTTATGTGCACATAAAAGTTAACATCATCTCAAAGAATCAACTAATGGTTTAAAAACCATTTTATAGTATTGAAATTATAATCATGCTTGGAAACATATAAACTTTTCATAAAAATCTCTTTTGAAACACTTCTCAATTGAATTCGTCTTTCAAATCAGTAAAGAGATATCATAATAAAGTTTTTTACATAAATTTATTTGAGAGAAAACACTGACAAAACTTTAAAAGAAAAGCACACACCACACTTTACTAAAGATTCTTCTCTTCATTCTCTTCTCATAGAGCCTTCTCACAGAACAAACTAACTTAGTTATGCTTAAACTCTTCTCAGTTCGTCAGCTCCTACTTAAAACTTTACACATGTAAATTTAATATTTAACCTAGTCATGCTTAAATCTTTAATCTCACATGTTAATCCCTGTAAAATCCAATTTGACATTTTTTCGCCAGACATTTCTTCTCAACTAATTTCATACCGCAAATAACTTCTTAATCGCAAAACATATACTTAACCATAAAAGATTTTATCGCTTAATTTTTTCCGTAGATTTATTCGAACGCCAACTTCTTAATACTTAGCCGAATTTTACTTCTTAACACGAAATCTTATTTCAAAATGCCTACTTTGTTCTAAAACATAAAATTTTAAAATCTTAATCAGATTTTAAATTCTTATACTCAAATTAGAAATGAGTCTTACAGTAATTATTTCGTCTCTAAAGTGAAATTATTTCATCTTTACATTGCATTTATGAGCCTTTAATTATTTTCAACGTGGTAAAGATATAACAACCCATATCATAACTTCTTCCTAATCTCTCAGACTCAACTTAATTGATTCAACATTTTAACAACTTTATTCAATCTTATTAACTTCAAATAACCAAATTATTAGTTTTCATTTTGGAGAATCTCAATGATAGAATTTATTTCAAAATAACAAAATTATTAGTTTTCAAAATTGGAGAATCTCAACGATAGATTTTATATCAAAATAACATTAATTGGTCCAATCTCAAAATAATAAAATTATTATTTTGAATTTTAGAGAATCTCAACCATTTATTTGTTTACGGCCAATTACCTTAATTATATTTCAAAATAAAAAAAATATTATTTTTCAAAATTAGAGAATCTCAACGATAAATTTTATATCAAAATAACATTAATTGGTTAAATCTCAAAATAACCAAATTATTATTTTGAATTTGAGACAATTTCAACCATTGATTTTATTTCAAAATAACCATAATTGAATTTCAAAATAACCAAATTATTATTTATTTTAGAGGAATTTTCAAAAATAGCAAATTTTACAAAATATTTACAACCTATAGCAAATTTTATCACTGATGGTTATTGATATTTTATAATGATAGAAGATCATCATTGATAGAATCCAAAATTTTGTTATAGCTTGTAAATATTTTAATTTATTTTGCTATTTTTAAAAATGCCCCTTTATTTTATCAATTTTTCTTTTTCATGCCCCTTTTGTTTAAGTGAGAACTCACTTGTTTGTTTCTCAAAGTTTCTTATTAAATTCAAATTAATTTATTCTAAGAACATAGCATTGTGTTCATATACTTTTAATCCATACAATGGTGGAAATGAATTAAAATTAAAAAATCATTGCATTAATTGTGTTCAAAAAGACTTTTAAAAAAAAACATGTTCATTTTGACTCACATCTATAATTATAATTTCTATGAATATTGGTTTGACGTCTATAATTGGATGCTCATCTGACTGAAGAAATAATGTACCAACTACATGATTTTGAAAGTGCCAAAAGTGTATAGTATTTTATACAATACCAAAATACCCACATTTGCAAGTTGTAAATATTTCAATATATGCGTTTTTATCAAAAGTCTCTTGAGTGTAATTAATTTCGACAGATTAATAATGTATACAACCCCTATCATAACCTCTTTCTAATATTTCACGATTTAACAAGTTTGTTGAAGATTTTAAAACTTTATTCATGTTTTAATTTCAAAATAACATATTATTAATTTTTATTGGCTAAATCTCAATCCTTTTTTATTTCAAAATAACATTAATTGGTTGAATCTCTCGATCCTTAATAATTTATTTTTAAAATTTGAATTTTTAATTTGAAAATTAAAATTAGTTTTCGTATTAAGTTAATTTTGAATTTTTTTCTAACAAAATATACTAAGATATTGTGTTTTTATATAAATCTCCCAAATTCCATCTACATTTTATTAATTAAATAATATAAATAATAAAAGAAAGTCAGCTAAAATGTTTCCTAAGGGACAAAGAAGATGCAACTTTTGTATCTTTGTTCTTCTGAGTGAAGGCTTCTATTCTTCCACCGCAAGAGTTTGAGATTACAGGTTATAGACTTGAAAATCAAAGATGGAAGATGGAACATGAAGATATTGTTTGCATTCTTAAAATGTTATATTCTTCTTCTTAAAAATTCATGATGAAGTTGAAGATGAAACTGGAACTTCAAATGGAACGGTAACTTGCAAAAGGGAGGGTGGAGATTGTGGTTTCCTCACTTCAAGGTGGAAAAAATTAGGGTTTGCTTGCTTGAAGAAGATGGGATCAAAAAATAAAAATGAAAAATGGAGATGAAGGAAGATGGAGAATCGTAAAATGGAAGATGGAGAATCGAAAAACAAAAATGAAAAATGAAGATCATTTCAACGGGTTTGAAAAATGGAGATGAAGAGTTCTGATTTTGATTGGACAAGTATGTAGTTGTAATTATGTTTCAACATTTATTATAGTGCATTTATTTTGTTTTAGTTTAAGAAAGTAGCTTACACTCTATGTGTATAGGGTATTTTGGGTTTTTGAAAATTCTTATTTATTGTATTATTTTTCGTTTTGCCATTTTTGAAAAAAAAAAACAGTTTTGTCATTTTTCAAAATGACAACTTTAAAATTGTTATTCCTCTAGTTGATCCTTGATGGGGCATTGCCCATAAAAAAAGATTATATAAAAATGACAATATATTTGTGGAGCCCAAAACGTACCTAGGTCACCCGTGGGCCTTTGCTTGATAAGCAAATTGTATCGTTAAAAAACCAAATTGAAATGACGTTTTCTTAAGGATTTTTCAAAGAAGTGGAAAATTTTAAATGGCATGCAAATTTGATTTTGATTTATGCAGAAGGATGACTTGACGTGCAATGCTGGTCAATTAATATATTATTCTTGATGCTTATCCATTGTGTTTGTGTATTTGCTCATCACGAAAGTTAATTTTGTTGACGTCATGTATATCAAGGTAGATATGAACCTTCATTGTATTTAAAAAAATATTTTTCTTGATCTGTTTTTGTTATGACCATAGGAAAAAAAAGCAGAAGTTATGTAACGTGAAAAAGAACCAAAACTGTAGTAGTTAAAAAACGAAAAGTTTCAAAATTTTCAAAATTTATAAATAAACATTTTGAGTCACCATTTGATGACTGAAAAAGACATTCCTTCAAGGTAAGAAAATGCATGATGAAAAAAACGAAAAGGCATGATGTTTGGGGAAAATACGAAAATTTTCTTCTATTCCCTCATTTTTTGTGTAATTATAGTAAGCCATGAAGGAGTGACAATTCCTTGAGTCAACAATTTGAAAATTCTAAGAGGGACAATTCTTTATAACAAGTATGATCACATTAATTACTACACATGGTTATAGAGAGGTGTTGAGCTTATGTGACTAATGTTGGATAATAGATATGTTTAATTATACATTAGTCACGTGTGACTTATGTGAGAAGGAAGCTTTCTATTGATGTGAGTGTTATGTATACACAATGGCACCGGCTCAGGGTATTCAGATATTTTTGGCTAGTGGAAATTAGCCAGTTGGGCATATATATGTATAGAAACAAATCCAGAAGATCCTATGATAATTTAGTAATATATATGGAGTTGTGTCACCTAACATGAAAGTCTGAATGTATGCCAAACTGATAATAGGTGAGTAGGAAAAGAAAAACGATATACCTAATAATGTGTCACTCTTACATGTCACACTGTAAAGATGTTAAATATGACTAGCACTTGCCGATTGTCTTATATATGCATGAGATTGACATATATTTGCATAGTTGTGTCCAAAATGTTCCAAGCAAGTCACCCTAAATTCTTGGTCATAAGTCTTATTGTTATACTTGGAACTACTCTGTATAATTTTTTTAGTATTATCATTAATAATCATATATACCTTTACTGAGAATTACTACAACACAATAATTCTCATAAATTTTACTTATAGTCTCTTCAAAATTTTAGGGAAACTTTTATTTTATTGTAGCATTATTGAGTACAACTAATCAAAAAATTCAACAAACCATAGCATTCAATTATTCTTTGAACCCCACTATTGTCAAGATCATGTTATTATAATTGGCACATTTTTTTAATCACCATATTCGAATAAAGGAAAAAGTCTCAAGTTTGAAAGGATACCTGTGTTTAGCTCCTGAATTTGAAAATTAGTTTAAAAGCCCACTCAAGTAATCTTATAGTTTTATTTTAAATAACTATATAACATTTAAATTTAAAAAAATCATAAATATAACAGTTTATATAACAAAATGGAAAAGTCCATTAAATTGGTCATTCTTTTCAAATACTCTAGATTTGCCCCTCCTTTCATGGTGTTTCTTCTCTTCCACTTTTGTGATTTTTGTCTCTCCATCATATTTTTTTTCTTCTTCCGTCATTTTTTTTTTATTTTTTTAAGTGTTATTTTGTTCAAATTCGTGTACAAAATATAGAAGATTTTTTTTTTAAACTGTTGGTTGTTCAAGATCGTCTACCAAATATAAAGGATCTTGAAAAAAAAAAAAAACTCTAAATCTAAACGATCGTATACAAAAAAAAAGTCAAATCTAAACGATTGTGTAACAAATAATCATTAAAAAATCATTTTGATTTGAGTAGCCAAATTTAAACGATCATGTACCAAATATAAACGATTGTGTAGTAGCAAAAAATTATGAAAAAAAATTGTTGAGATTTGATTACCCAAATTTAAACGATCAAATCTAAAAGATTGTGTACCAAATATAAATGATCTTGTACCAAATATAAATGATCTTGTACCAAATATAAATGATCGTGTACAAAAAAATACTGAAAAAATCATTTAGATTTGGGTAGCCAAAATCTAAACGATCGTGTAGGAAAGAATAGCCAAATCTAAAAGATTGTTTTCCAAATATATTACGTGCGTTGGATGCCAATTAATCACGGGTATATTTGGTATATTTCCATTGTTGGCCTGTCGACTTTTTTCGTTTTTAAAATTGTTCTTTAGAGTGTAAACATTTTAGTATTTTGTTATATTTTTTCAAAGACCTAAAATTTTTTTCTAAAAATCATATTCTCTAACATTTTAAACCTATTTTAAAAACACAACTAGAAGGATATATTTTGAAAACTCGAAAACTAAATGATTCTATTCTTATAAACCAAAAAAACTACGTAGGTACATGTTCACACGAGATTTCGAAAAAATGTAATTCGTGGAATTGAACTTTGATATATTGATGAATATTGTGAATGCAATCTCTAGTATTTACTCATTTGATGCTTTCTCTCGAATACAAGTTTAAAACTTAGTATTTCTTGATCTTCGATTTTTAGGATGTTGTAGTTGCAAGTCGATCTGAACTTCGATCTTCAAGAATCCAAGGAAAGTTTAATCTTTCAAGTCTTCAATCTTTAAGAAGATGTTGATCTCGAGGTTGATACGAACTTGCACGTCTTGAGAGCTTGTAGATGTTTGAATCGTCAATTCTTCAACGCTTTAGTACTTTAGAGCGTCAGTTCTTCCTCCAATCCAAGATCCCCCTTAAATGAGTGGCAAAAGTCTCTATTTATAGAGAAACTTCATGAGCTTTAGGTGGGCTTAGGCCCATTTTTCTATTGGGCTTGGGCTTGGGCCCATTTGCTTGTTGGGCTTGGACTTGGGCTCATTTGTTTGTTGGGCTTGAGCTTGGGTCCATTTGCTTATTGAGCTTGAGCTTAGACTTGGGTTCATTTCTTGACGGGCTCGAGCCTCTTTGTTTGACCCGATTTTCCATTATGACCTTGCATTGGGTTGGTTATGAGAAAACTTGACTACCCAAAATCTAGTCAAATTATAATCATCACAATTTTGTTGTAATGACGTGACATAATTTAATTGACCAAAATTTCTTGCTCAACAGTACAATTTCAAAATTGAAAGATCAAATGTATGTATTCACTAAAATTTGAGTATGTAACTTTTCTAAAATATATACATATTAATCTAAAAAAAATAAGGATATATGAAGTTGTTTGCAAAAATTGTTGCATAATTTGAAAATAAAAGAAAAAGTAAAAAGTAAAAAGTAAATGTAATAGGGTAATAATTAGATATAGGATCTCCAATACAATCTCTTTTATTCATTATATGTCTAAACCATAATAATTCACTTTTCTTGAAAAAAAAAGTTAAAATTTTTAGAGAAATTGTTATACACACAAAAAAAAACTATTTAAAAAATATAAAAAGTAACTATTTACAAAATATAGGATAACTTTTAAATAAAATGGATTGGATGAATTTTTATATATTTTGTAAATAGTTTTAATATTTTGGTATTTTTGAACATGCTGTTTTTAGTTAGATATTTGGTAAAGTGATACATGGAATTACATTTTTCTATAGAATATTTGAGAACTATGTTTTAAGATTAAATAGAATTAAGATCACCCCAATTCATTAAGCTCATTTAGGGGTGGAGCTGCCGTTGATACAATATATTCCCACTTATTCCAAATGACATTCCAATGCCCAGATGGTCACCCTCCTGAAGTCAAAGGGCACTTCTATCTTTTCATTTCACTTTTCTTGAAAATTCCTCCTATCAACTAATTTCACTTTGAATATTTCTCCCCACGTGCCGCTCCATCGTCCTATGATTTCCCACAATTGAGGCCGCATCACTTTTCTAATCATTCCTCCTCAACTACCTTCTCCATTACATTTATAAATTAGTTTTGCAAAGTGGGTTTTTCTTTTTTTTTCTTCTTTTTTTTTTTTGATAATGGATAACTTTTAAAAAAATATTAGAAAAATGGGTGAGTTTTAAAATATTTAGTGAAAGAGGTCTCTTTTTTTTTTGTCTTTATTTAGTTTCATCCTTTTCGGTGGCGAATCTAAAAATCATACTAGGCACTATTAACAAAAAATATTAGTTGTAGTAGAAGGGATTTGACCCCATGACCATTGAGTTTCAAAATTGACATAGCCACTATACCAAAGGTATAATATAGGTAACTCATTATTTAATACATATTGTAATTTAAAACTTCAAAATTAATACTAAAATACAAAAATCGGGAATGTGAGCGGGCACGTGCCCCTGGCCTTTAATAGATCCGCCCCTGACTCTTCTCCTACCCTTTTCTTCTTCTTCTTTTTTTTTTTTTTTTTTTTTGTTATTTTCATGCAATTATGATGCTCTTGTTGGTAATAATAATAATAATAAATAAATTTTTTATTTTATTTTAATATTATTATAAATATTCATAATTCATGAAAAAATTATAATTATTTAATTTGTTTACAAAATATTTTTTTTGAAGTCTATAAAAAGAAGTAGTCTTTTAAAAAATACAAAAAAAAAGTAAACAGGACGATTTAATAAACAAAACATATTTCTTTATAACGTTATTTTTGTTAATTTCAATGTTACATGAATGAAAATGTTATTAATGAGTCATCTGGTATTGGTTCATTTTTTAGGTTATTAACGTTATTTTTAAGTTTATTTTCATAAATAAAACAAACTGGCAAAATATTTACGCCTTAGCGAACAAAATAAAAAAGACCATGAAGTTGACCATCTTTTTTAATATTCTAGATTTATTCCTTCCTTTACATTGTTTTTCATCTCCTACTCCTTTGCTATTTTCTTTTTTCTTTTTCTCTTCTTCTTCAATTTTTTTAATTTTTTTTTTCAAACAGTTATTTGGTACAAATTTGGTTCAAAATCATGTACCAAATATAAAATATATATTTTTTAAAAAAATTCAAATTATCATTTGGTTGTTGAAGATCGTGGGTCAAATATAAAAGATCAAGAAAAAATTATTCTCATATTGGATAGACAAATTTACACAATCATGTACAAAAATAGTCTTAGATTTAGGTAACAAAATTAACAATAAATGTATACAAATGTTGAAAATAATCATTTAGATTTAATTACCTAAATTTAAATGATTAGATTTAAATGATGCAAAAATAGTCAAATCTAAACGATTGTTGAAACAAAAATAATCAAATCTAAACCATGGTTGAAAAAAATAGTTTTTTATTTTTCTAAATGATCGTCTAGTAAATAATAGTCAAGTCTAAACAATAGTCTATTATCTGTGGCCTTTTTTCATTTTTTAAATCGTTCTGTTTACTTTTTTTTTAATTGTATTTTTTAATAGACTACTTTTTTTTATAGACTTAAAAAAAATATTTTGTAAATAAATTAAATAATTATAATGTTTTAATGAATAATGAGTAATTATAATAATCTTAAAATAAAATAAAATATTTTATTATTACTATTACTATTACTATTACTGTTATTATTATTATTATTATTATGAAAAACACAACAAATACAATTATTATTATTACGATTGCACTGTTGGGAACACAAGGTTTACCAAACTGCTATTCGGTAGAAATTATTAAGCACTACTTGATTATTATCACAAAAGATACTTAGAATATTATTAGGACAAAACTGATTCACCTTAATGTAAAATTAAAAGAACTAATGCAATATCTCCTCTATCGACAAATGGCTCTGATACTATTACTGTGTGGGTGCATGCATGATGGGATAGTGCGAGGTGTGGAGAGGAAGCATGAGGTGAAAAAGAATAATGATATATGGACATGTGACATGTTAATGTGTAATGAATAAGAAAAAGGTGGCATGTTTATGATAATTTGAGAAGATTGCATAGTTGACATAAAAGAAAGAATTGAAGAGTTATGAAAACGTGGGTGTGAAATGAATGTTATTGAAAAGTGGGTATGAAAATATAATTAAATAATTGTTATGAAAAAAAGAAATAAAATAATAGTTGGTTGTAGAAAATAAGATATAAGTTAATATTTAAAAGATGATTAAATTATTAGGAAAATTGTAGAGTAAATTTGAAATATTAAAGACTTACATGGAAATAGAAAATTGAAACAACGTAGTGGAGAGTAAACTTTAGAACTTTTATTCAAAATATCGCAGTATAAGTTCTTCCAAAAGATGTCCTGCCTAATTCTCATAGACTCCCTTTTATACAGATGATGGGAATTTCGTCTTGCTTACGCACTCTATTTTACATGACACATTCACATTTTTACAAACATATCTTTATTTTACAGGATGACACGTTCACTCAAGACACATCTTTATTTTACAGGACACGTAGACATACACTTTGAAAGAAAAATTACATGACACGTTTACATACTTAAAAGTAAAAATTCTCTCTTCATAGGGATTTAATTTTTGTCTTCAGATTTTGTCTTGATCGACTGGTTTTGTCTAAGTATGGATATGATTGAAGAAGTTGACAAAATCATCTTGATCTTCGTCTTCATGAATATTAGAAGTGCTTTCTTCTTGACTCGCGGCGGATGAAGATGAAATATGTTGAATAATAATATTAAGTTCTTCTTCATTTGTAACTTGAGCCATGACAGCCATTAACTTTGCTTTCTGGGCTAAAATTGCTGGCTTTTTTGCAGATTGGCTTCATATTATGAGGATATATGGAAAACCATTTTTCCACTATATTTTTTGAGGCGACAGGTGTGTTGAATTTTTCCCACCATGTGATACGATATGTGTGAAAAAGGCAGGAGATGCCATTGGTTTTTGTGATGGAGTAATTCCAACAGAAAATTCAGGCGATATGAACATAATTGGAAAAGCATAGGGTTTGATAAAAAAACATTTGGAAAAATATTGTTGGAAAAGAACTTGAAACTTTCTAAAATTGCGTATGGTAGAATAGCCTCATTTAGGCCAAAAGTATCCCACCAATCATTAAACCATAATGGAAATTTTTGAATACAAGTTTTGTCAAACATGATGAACCAAGAATGATTAAAATTATTTAGCCAAAATACATTGTACCAGGCTTGTTGATAATCGATATAGAAGTAGTTTTGAGGAAGAAATTGATATAAAATTCTTTTTTTAGTGTAAATACTTTGATTCCATTTGGTTGGAGTAAGGACTCGCAAAATTTTGTTTTTGAGAAAGCTATTTTGGTAGGGTCTTCTTTATTTCCGGTGTGAGTGATTTCAATAGAATTAATTTCCATCAGAATATATTCATAAAATAGACGGATTTTATGAGGATGATTTGGAATGAAATTAAAATTTTATGGAAATGTCTTTTGGACCGTTTCGAATATGGAATTTGCCAGATATTCAAGTTCTAAGATTGTGATAAAAGAAGTTTGAGTCTTATTGTGGTAAAATGAAATATGGTAATGTATTGTTCTTGATGGGATAATTTTGGAATTTGGAGAACTTGGTTTGGTAATGGCTTGAGCATATGTAGTAGGAGGAGTGGGTGACTCCTCTGTTTTGATTGTAGAGGGGTTGATTATTACAGTAGAACACTTCAAAGGGATGGATGATCCCAAGATCTTTATTGGAGAAGGATTGATGATTAAGGCAGAAGGCCTTGAAAGGATAGAAAATCCCAAAGTTTTAAACCTGTTAGATAGTGGTAATTGTTGAGATTTTTTCCCCTTTTGATCCTCCATTGATTGTGAGGATTCTGCTTGAGTAAATTGATATGCTTGTGAATAAGAAGCTTTAGTTTGAGGGAGAGTAGCTTGCCGCATTTTCTCATTCTCATCCTTTTCTTTCTTTTCTCCTTTCATTGCTCTCTATTTTCTTTTTCACTTTCTTTCTCTCTTTTGCCTTGTAGGAATTCTTTAATGAGATAATCAGGAAGAGAATTTGTACTATCTTTTATAGCCCCAATTTTGAAATCAAAGCAAGAGAGTATTGCTTGCCATCTGAAAAAAATTTGTTTAGACACCAAATTTTTAACATCCTTTTGTAAAACATTTGTTGCTGTTTTGCAATCAACACGTATTAAAAAGCTTTTATTTATCAAATCACTTTGAAATTTGTTTGTGCATAAAACAATTGATAAAAGTTTTTTTTTAACAGTTGAATAATTCTTTTAGGCTCCCAGCCAGATACCCGAATGATATCTAACTAATTGGTCTTGACCATTGATGGATTGTTTAATAATGCCACCATACCCTATATCTGATGCATCTGTTTCAACAATAAGTGATGCATGTGGATTGATAATGGATAAACATGGAAGACTTTTGACAAGGCTTTTTATGGTTTTAACAATGCATGTATGCTCATGAGACCATGGAGGAGGTGTTTTTCTAAGTCGTTGATATAATGGTTCACAAGTTTGTCTTAGATTTGGAATGAAATCTGAAATGTAATTTAAACATCCTAAAAATCTTTGCAATTGATTTTTGTTAGTAATTTCATCAGGAAATTTGTTAGCAAATTAGATTGATCTTTGAATTGGTTTTATTTTTCCTTGGAAGATATTGTAGCCTAGAAATCTAATTTTTTGCTGAAATAATTTTATTTTAGGTAAAGAAACGACTAAACCATTCTGTTTAATTATTTTGTAAAAAATTCTTAAATGTTAAAAGTGTTGATCTATGGACTGAGAAAAAATTAAGACATCATCAATGTAAACAATTATAAATTCTTGGTATGGATTAAAAATATCATTCATTATATTTTGAAATTCAGAGGGGGCATTTTTTAGACCAAACGACATTACATTCCATTCATACAACAAAAATATGATCTCGAAAGTAAAATGGTAAATTAAGCCAATCAAGATTACAAACAACTTATGAAGGGTCAACTTACTAATCATGATTGTATTAGGTGACACAAATATGTCTAAAATAAAGAGAGTATAGTTACCGACTATAGTGGAAAATCCTATTGATTAACGAATGTTGATTAACTTGGATAAAAAAGTTTAGCCAATTAATTTCGGATCGTTGGAGGTTATGATTTGTAGGTTCATTAGGTATCTCTCTATTATCTCGTTATGAAATTAAACTTGGAACATTGTGATTGTGAAATTTAAATAGTTTGAATTAATTTATAAGTTGAATCGTCAATAATATTCGATATAATTAACAAATTGAGAGAGAAATAATATTTAAATAGAGTTTGAATATCAGATATTTGAATAGGGATTTGAATTAGATAATTGGATTGATCAGGATTCATAGTGAAAATAATAATATTAATATTAATTAATTAAAAAAGTTTAATTGATCAAATATTTTTTTTACTATTTAAAATTATATAGATCAATAAGATTAATTAATATTAGTTTTATTTTAAATATCAAATTTGAATAATTGGAAAAACAATTTGAAAGACAAATATTCACTTTAGATAATGGATTTATCCATGTTTGAGTTAAAGAATGAACAAGTTTTGTTTTTTCCCGCAAATCCTATTGAGAAATACAAATTTAATTGTTTAAGCAAAGAGTGTTACATGTGAATTAACTATATAAACATAAGTTTTAATTGGATTAAAACTAGATGAAAGCTTTGTAATTTGCTGGAAATTACATATGGTTCCTAACAACTTCTCATATCAAAACTTTCAAAATTAAACACTAAATTGGTCCCACAATCATGTTCTAAGCATGCTTAAAACTCTCGATTACATTTGGTGGGGGTTACTTTTGAGTTGAATGTTTGATGGATGCTTAAATCCAAAGCCCATTGTTTTTTTGGAACTTTTTCAAGCAAAACATCATGTTTAAATTTGTATTTTCCAACTTGCAATTGGAGTCTAATATGTAATGAAGTATGTGTAAAAGTATTGGAGTGATTGGAGTTGTAACCTGGAAGTAATTGAGCTTCAAAGATGCCTTTTCAATGACGTCGAAAACAGAGTACAAAGGAGGAAAACTGGTGCTGTGATTTTCAACCCCTCATGCGTGAAGAAGTGATTTTGGGCTTGTTCAGCTCAACCGGTCCAGCTTGCTTCAACTATTCTGGGTTGATTAAGAATGTTTTCATCATTTTTTGTCCGGTTCAAGTAATATTGAGATGGTTTGGGCTATTTTGAACCGTTCCCAGCCGGCTCAAGTAATATTGAGATGATTATTGTAATAATTTTAGTTATTACTTGAAAAGTTTGTCAAAATCTGTCCAATTTGAGCTTATTTAATTAATTATATTGCATTATGTAGGTATGCTTTTCTTAAATTGAATCTTTATGTATATAGTATGACATATAGATTTGAATATCAACTATATGATTAACATGTTGAATGTATATTATAATTGTTATAATATATGTAGTTTCCATGTTTAAACTTTTCCCATGAATTTTTTTAATATAATTTGTAGTATTTTATATGAATCGCATAATTTTAATTTTTTTTTATAAAATCAGTTTAACTAAATTAAATTGTTAATTGATTAGTTATATTGTTTTTAATTTGAAATTAATTTGATTTGGTTAAATCAATTAAGAAATTAAAAACCGATATATTTTATATGTTATATAATTGTTATATAAAACATAATAGAGGTATGTTATAGGATTAGTTGTCTATGTTACAAGTGTTATAAAATTAGACATCTAAAATCATAAAAAAGATAAAATTGTATATTCACCTAAATTTAACAAAATTTTCCATTTTTTCCTAGAAATAGGTCGATGTCTTCTAAAACTGGTTTCAAGAAGCTTATCTGATTAGATCTTGACAAAATGTTAGATAAGATAACTAAGGTTAGAGTTTTTTAAGTTGACGATTTACAGAACACCTACTAATTGGAGATCAAATCAATTCTTGAGATTAGTTAACCTACTTTTAAGAGGATGCACGAGAGATTTGAGGTTATAAAAATGGTTTATCACCTAGATATCATAGTTTAAAATTCAGTGTAATAGGTATATTTAAATACAACACATATATTCAGGGTATATTTAATTAGCCGGGATGTATGCTTAAGTAAAAGTTAACCCTGAAACCATGTAAAACCCTTCAATTGAAGAGAAGTAATGTGGTTTTAGTTTTAGCATCTCTAAGAGTTCACACCGTGAGATTCATGATTAGATTTGAACTGCCATAGGAGCAAACTGTATTTGAAAAGTGTTTGCATGTGTCTTTATCAAGTTGAACAAGGGAAGTTATTAATAGTAAGTGGTGAAGGATATGTGTCAATACGTCTTGAGGTCTCTTCCATTAAATTGCATCGTGAAATTCCATGATGTGTCTGCATGTCTACCCTAAAGCAACCTTACATAGGTTTTTGAACACCACAAACTCTTTAGTTTGATAGGGTCTCATAGTTTCGTCTTCATCATTGTCTAGCCTTCAGTGGCTTCTTTATACCTTTCTATTAGATTTGAAAATGGAAGGTCACGCTTACGAAAATTGCTAAGATGTTAGTATATCCTTAACAAAAGTAACAATTACTAAATTCTATAGATTAAAGAGTTATTCATATAAAGTTTAGTCAATAAGGTCTTGGTTCAATGGAAGAATAATCGATTGTCCTTCAATAGGTAGAGATTATTCTAAACCATTAAAATATGTTGTTGCAAATTGAGTTTCCAATTAAATTGAGTTTAAGGTCATGAAATCTTTCGCTACGTAGGGTTCTTATCCCTTCACATGAATCATTCCCTACGCCAAGACTCATCATCTCGCGTTTAGTCTATTGTGATATCCTTTTCATCAATAACATCCAGAGATATCTTCATTTATTTTTTGTTTCTCAGGCTGCTAGACACGGTACACATCTTTTAGGTATATAGGCTTCACTCTACCATATAGTCCTTTTCAACATGGTTGCCTTTGCTCATTGTGTGCACATAACAGTTAGCTTTTTTATAGAAAAGAAGACTAATGGTTTGAACATAATCTCACATTAATTTGAAACACATAAAACAACTTTAAATATGTCATAAACTTGCTTTCAAAATCTCTTTGAAAACATCCTTATCATTGCACATCACTAAGAACTTAAAGAAAACTTTTAAAACTTAAAACACTTACAAAAGGAACAACTCACAACTTGTTTTTCTTTCTAGTAGAACGCCTAGTTCAACTTTTCCTTTAAGGCTATCTTACACTTACTTTTACTTTTTCAGATTTCTTGAGTAACATCCTTAATATTCTGACTTCTTCCTCTATTTATACTACTAGTCCAAAATTAGATTAGTCATCATAAATCTCTCGATAACTCACCAACTCTTGCTCTTAGTAGTGCACGTGAAAGCTTGTTGTTTAACTTTACCATACTTAGCTTAAACTTCTACACATTGCGCATAAAGTATTCTTCAAAAATTTCCCATAAATTTTCCATTCTTCATCGCTTAGCTTCAATTTGTAATAAATCTCAGTCCGTGTTCTTAGGTTTTCTCACCTTCTCTTTATCTTGAAATGAACTCTAAACTCTTATTTCTTATTGCCTAGCTCAAGTCATAATGCCTTCTCTTAAATATTTTGTCAAATCCTGACTCTTGACCCATTTTTTTAGTTATAAGTCTCACATCTAGCCTAGTATACCCTCTCGAACTACATCAAACTTAGGATGAAGACCAGCAAGAAAGTCATTAATCCTGTCAATCTCTTCAATTCTAGAGTATTGTAAGCCATCACTAGAACTACTCCAAACTAGCTCTTTGCATAGGTTCATTTCCTGCCAAATAAGAGAAAACTTATTAAAAAAGGATATGACATCCATAGTTCCTTGCTTGCATTCATGAACCTACTTCCTTAGAATGTATAAGTGAGAGGTATTCTGACATTTAGAGTAAATTGTCTAGATCGTGTCCCAAATATCTTTAACTATTGCAACATACAATAATGACTTGCTAATCTTGGGTTCCATATTGTTGATCAAAATGGATCGAAGAAGAGTCTTCTGTCTTCTAGTATCGTTCCTATGAGTCACCCGATAGAGGACAAGATTTTCTCTGTCAGAAAACTAAATTTTTGTCATCCTTCAAGGACTGTTTTCACTTACTAAGCATCAGAAATGGTCGTTATTACCATTCAAGTTTTCTCCTGAAAGATGATATCATGTAGATTGTGCCTATATTAGTTACCTAAGAACATGATAAATTGGGGAACGATGTTATCAGATTCTCTAAATACATTGGTACAGGATGCTTGAATATCATCTCTAAGGTAGCCTCAATCGCTTTAATCTGTTGACGAAGCTCTTCTAGTTGCTGTTGAGCTATTCCCAAAGAGGAAGCTTGTATACGTTAAGAGTTGGAATGTGCTGAAGCTTTACCAACCTCAAATATTGAGTGAATTTAAGGATTCTTAACATCAGGATAATAATTAAGGTTATTGGGTGGCAAGGTATACAAATTTGATGACATAAGTGGTGGTGGCCAATCGAAATTAGGTGGCAGTACATGAATTGAGGCGTAGAGAGCTATATAGATTTTGGATGAAGAAGAGGGTTGAATAGATAGGATGGTTGATACTATCTGAAGAGGATGACTGACACGTGTAGCTCTGGTGGCGATGCATAGAGGTCTAACAACGATGCATGAACGTGTTCTGACAGCACAAACGACAACAAAATTGACAAGATTACATTTTTCGACGTTAAAGCCAGCGAAACAATTTATCCATGGCACCACTGATCCGAGCATCAAAGATGACATTAAAATTAGGAGATATTATTTGATTTCCATCACTAGCTGTGTCGTACAGGATTTGTTCGATGTCCCACTTTAATACCATATCAAAAGTAGAGACAAGAAGCACAAAATTACGTATAAACTCGGGTACAAAAGAAAAACCACATTATTTTGTTTTATGATAAAAATGATATTGTCACCATGTGCTCGAGACGATACAGAGCGATTGACGTCCTTAAAATGGGTTAGTTTTAAAACAAAAAAGGAGTCGCCACCAATCTTTTTCATGGTGTGATTAGACACTGAAATAAAGTAAACAAGTTTTAAATAAAATCCTAAAAAACGGTCTGCAAAAACTAGAGTTGAGTTCGTGAATCATTTTTGTGTGAGGAAAATGTTAGCACCCTTACAACACCCGTTTAGAAAACGGTAGACAAATTTCAAGTCTTGAATTAAAAATATTCTTTAATTTTGTTTTAAACTAATGTCTTATTTTACCCATCATTACTTTAAGAAAAAATTTTCACCTCACTTAACATTCGTCGTAGCAATAGTTTTCTAATTGTAAAGAGATATTTTTTTAAAAAATTTAATTAAAATCATTTTTTTCTTCGAATTAAATCTTGAACTCCCAAAGATGTGATCTCTCACCAAAAAAATTCTAGAAAATCAAACTTCCAAATTTTCTAGATTCTATCGTAGGATTTTGTTTTAAAAAAATGGTATAATTAGAAAAGATTGATTTAACCTTATGAAATCGTTTGAAAAGTATAAAAAAAATTATAACATTACAAATTTTCTAAATGATTAAAAAGAGTTTTTATATAGAGAATTTTAAATTAGAAAATTTTGAAAATTTTAATTAAAAATGGTTTTAAAATTTAAATAGGAAACAAAATCAGATTCAATAGGAAAATTAGATGAGTAAAACAAGGTTAAAGAAGAATCATAATAAATTAAACAAACATAAAATAACATATTGAGATTTTTATAAAAACATATTAGAGATCAGTCCCAGACTTCCAAAGTATTAATTTCCTCACTTCAAGATTTCTATGAAATCAGATTCTTGGATTTCCTAGATTCCGTCGTCGAAATGTTTTGTTAAAAAATTAATTGAAAATGTTAACAAATTTAAACAATTATTAGCAATAACATATTAAATTGATCACAAATGAAGGGAATAAAATATATTAAATAACATATAAAAGACGAAAATATATTAAATAACATATAAAAGATAAAAACATATTAAATAAGTAATAATCAATTAAGATAAAAAAATATTAGAAAAAAGCAATAATCAATACCATAAAAAAATTAAATAAATAAAAATGCTAATTATATAGAAATAAAAGAAAAAGTAAAGATACAAGACTAAAGGAAGACATCATAATAAATAAAAAAGAGATAACAAGTAGGAAGCAATATGTAAAAGAGATAACAACAAGTAGGAAGCAATATGTAATATATAGAGAGAAATTCAGAAGATAATAAATAAATAATTATAATAAAATTAAAAATAGAAAAATAAAAATAATAATAATAAGCAAATATTTTAATCATTTAATTTTTTCTTTTAAATATTTAATTATTTAGCTTTTTTTTACATTTTTTATGAAAGCTTGAAGAAATATAAATAAAATATTGAGAATGGTAAAAAAAAAAAAAAAAGATAAAGAACTTTTAAGGAAAATAAACAGAAAAGAAAGAAGAAAAGGAAGATAGATTGAAATCCTTACATGCTAAATTTACTCGTTGTTTGAAGTGTAGATCATTGGGACCAAAGCTCTATCTACACTTCCACCTAAAAAAGAGTTTTTTTTTTTCTTTTGTAGATTGGATTCTTGGTATTTTATGAAATTTTTGTCTGAAAGATGAAGATTTAGGGGTTGCTAGAAGAGAAAATAAAATGGATATCGTAGATCTTTTGATTATTTTAAGAAAAGATGAGGGTTAAGAATGTTAGCAATATTATCATCACAACAAACAGAACTCATATATGCATTATAAATCTGAGCCCAACAAATTCACGTTGTCCCCTTAAAAAAAATTACTCACCCTAGTGCTTGAGTTTTGAGAGTAATTGTCTCTCAGAATAGAACAGATCAACTTTCTTCTAAGAGTAATACCCTGTCCTAGAAGATCATGAATGAAACTTTGTGGATCAACTGAATGTCAAGATTGTGGATAATGAAAAATATGTGTTTTAGAAGACAAAGGATTATTGTTATCAATTTTCTCTCAACCAAAAAGACTTATTTATAGACTTATCCGTGGTCATTCGAAAAGTCACGTGCTTTCTATAATTTAGTTATTACTACTTTTCATGAAGTGATACATCTACTCCAGAGGCATCCATTTATGAAGAATCACAAATAGTAACCATTTATTCCAACAATCCCCCCATAAATGGTAAATTGACAAATGGGAGAAAATAAGCGTTTGATATTTTTCCAATGGAGAACCTGCATGAGGATAAGCAGTATATACTTTGAACTTTCCCTAGTGAACATCAATCGAGGTTACTTGGTTAATCAGTGGACATAATGTCTTGAAATATCAATTGTTCTAGAGTAAACTAAAACAATAGATATCACACAGTTTCTCATTATAACAAAGTTTGTTCTCATGGTTGTGTTTGTTTTGACCTTGAACACTGTCTGGTCTTAATGAGTGTTTTAAAGAATTGAACTTTAAAATTCTCACAGAAACGGCCTTTTCACACTCACGTAGGTGATTCCTGCATAGTACATCATATATGCTATTTTTATTAATAATTATCATTTAAAGAAATCATAGAAATCATTAAAAGCATAAAGTTTATCCTATAACCATATTAGCACTAACTACAAATGAGTGAAATTTTTTAATGCAGTGCTCGTTATGTTATCTAGAAATCGATTTTTCTATCCAACCTAGATCTTGGAATCTTCAGTCAACTACGTTGGATTGCCTCTCTGGATAACTTCATATTATAGACTTTAATTCCATTTTCTTTATGGACATTCAACCAACTCCCTAGTTAGGCCTTTAGTAAGTAGATCCACAATATTATCTTTTGACCTCACAAAGTCAATTATGATAATTCCACTAGAGAGTAGTTGCCTAATTCTGTTATATCTCTGTCGTATATATCAAGACTTACCATGATACATATTATTTCGTATCCTTCCAATAGTTTTCTGGCTATCACTATGTATACATATTTGCAGGCACCGATTTAGACCAGTTAGGAATATCTTCCAAAAAAATTCGAAGTGATTCTACTTCTTCTTCAACCTTGTCTAAAGCTATAAATTCATATTCCATTTTGGACTGTGTTATACATGTTTGTTTGGAAGATTTCCAAGATACAGCCCCACCTCCCACCTCCAAGAGTAAAAATGTAACCACTTGTGGATTTGGAGTTTTTAGTGCTCGATATCCAGTTGGCATCACTGTAACCTTCAAGTACAGCAGGATATCGAATATAAGGTAATCCATAATTCTTAGTATACTTTAAATATTCCAAAATTCTCAAGATAACTTTCCAATTATCTTGACCTGTATAACTTGTATAAGGACTTAACTTGCTTACAGCATACGCTATATCAGGACGTGTACAACTCATGATGTACATTAAACTACCAACGATGTGAGAGTATTCTAATTGTGCTATACTATCTCAATTATTTTTATCTAAATGGAGACTAGCATCAACTGGGGTCTTTGCAATCACAATATCATAGTTTTATATTTCTTCAGCATTTTATCAACATAATATGATTGAGACAGCACTAACTCTTATGGGGTTCTAGAAATTTTAATACCTATAATAACATATGCAACACCTATGTCTTTCATCTCAACTTTATTGACCAACATTTGTTTGGTTGCCTTAATAATGTTGATATTGCTTCCTATAATTAGCATAGCATTAACATATAGGCACAAAATGATATGATCATTCTCATTGCTTTTGACATATACACATTATACAGCGTGTTGTCTAGCCCATTCAAAATGTAATTCTTGTAAAGATTTTCTGTCATGCATCAACTGCAAGTTGCTCTTCTTTGTCAGTTTCTTCCTCGGGTAAAATAGGAGCATCCTTTGTCTGACACCAATTGTTGGAATAAATGATTATTATTTACGATTCTTTATGAGTAGATGCATCACATCATGAAAAGTAGTAATAACTAAATTATAGAAAGGACAAGACCACGAATAAGTCTATAAATAAGTCCTTTTAGTTGAGAGAAGATTGATATCAATAATTCTTTGTCTTCTCAAAAGACATCTTTTTCATTATCCACAATCTTGATGTTCGGTTGATCCACAAAATTTCGTTTGTTGATCTTCTAGGACAAGGTGTTACTCTTAGAAGAAAGTTGATATGTTCTATCTTGGAAGACAATTACTATCAAAATTCAAGAACTAGGATGAGTAAATTTGTCTTAAGGAGACAACGTGAATTCATAGGATTTAGATCTATAAGAGTTTCTGTTTGTTGTGATGATAATATTATTACTATCAAAAAAAATTAAGGGTAGGATGTGAAGGTTGTAAAATTTTATTTTTTTTCCCCTTTCTTCATGTTGTCTCCATAAAAGAAAGAAGAGATTATTTATGAAAAGTCATTTCTTCAAATGACTAAAAATTCAAAATCGTAGGATTATTTTAAATTTGAAAATAATACTAACATTAGCAATCATTTCTTCAAAATGAGATGAAGCCTTTTAATAATCAAAACCAAATTAAAAAAAAAAAAAGCTATCATATTTAGTATTTCTTCCCTGAAATTAGATTTAGTTAGTCTAACAAAACACTTTAAAATAGTTAAATAACATTTTTTTTTAAAAAAAGTTGGTTAATCACACAATTAAAAAAAAATTAGTCAAATTAAGGTAAGAATTAGTCTAGAAATTAAATTAATTTTAAATAAAATTGAACAAAATTAAGTTAAGTGGCTATAGACACCAAAAGAAAACATATTTATAGACAAGCATAATAATAAAAAGAATAAAAACTTAGGGTAAAGTAAAATTTAACCTTTTATCAAGCCGAAGCCCACTATTACTAACGACTAGTTTTGTGACAAATGATGATGAGGTTGCTCCCAATTTTTACCATCAAACTTGATAATCTGAACATGATCCAAAGTGCCAGGATCAACACATCT
>JBBPDI010000005.1:15374746-15385614 GCA_037974545.1 Cucumis variabilis | reverse complement strand
CTTTTAAGTCTTTCTTAACATTACTTTCATGTCCTCAGGATCTCTCTCATTCAGATGTGGTACCGGTTCATTCATGTTTCCCTCCTAATCTCGGGCGTTACATTACTGATTCATAAAAGGTATTCAAGTTTAAGACTTCCACTGTCAAATGTTACAACTTTTAAGATTTTCGCTATTTAAAGGTTCTTCAAGTTATCTTTTATTGTTAAAAGACTTCCGTTGTCAAATGTTTTAAAGTGTTCATGTCACGTATCAATTGAGGTTATTTCGAAGGCGAACGACTTCGACTGACTTCATGTCATGACTCGGCTCGAGCAAGCAGATGTTCGGGGTGCGGTGTGACATTATATCTTATACTTTATTAATTTACTTTATTGGTTATGATCTCTCCTCACCTAATTCTCCTTAAATCGTGTGGTTTGATATGTTTGGTTACTCAAGTCCTCTTTTATTGCTCCATTTTCTCCTTGTCAATAAAAGAAGTTGCAATCTTTTGTATCTTCAAGAAAATACAAATTGAAATTTTTTTCTCTCAACTCAAATTCTTTTCTTAATCAAGAGTTGTCGTTATAATAGAACATCTTCAAAGGTTTATTTTTCCTCTAAAAGCTACAACAAGATTGGGCTTCAACAACCTCTCTCCGATTTGTCAAAAAAGAAGTTGAGTCAAAACGTTGATTGAACTTGAATAAGTCCTCATCATCCCAAAGCTCCACTTCCAACACCAAGTCAATGGGTGGAAAAGAGGAACTAAAAAATCCACTATGATGTTGTGCTTCTATGACTACTCATAACACCACTCGATGTCAATGACGACCTATATCATTCTATGAAAATGCAAAAACCAAATAAGAGATAACAAAAATTATACCCATTTAGAGAAAACGAAAATGCAAAGGTTGGAGTAAAAGAGGAAAGAAAAGTAGCCGATAAATGGATTGATATATAGTAAAAAAAAAAAGTTGTGTAGTTTAAAGGTTAATTTTCATAAATATAACAAAACACCAAAATATTTACAGCCCGTGTAACAAAATCAAAAAGCCCATGAAGCCGGCCACTTTTTGTAAATATTATAAATTTGCCCTTCCTTTCCCTCTTTTTTCTTCTCTTCTTCTTCTGCAATTTTTTTTGTCCTTTCCATCGTATTTCTTCTCCTTTTTCAATTTTTTTTTTGAAATCATGATCTTTGTTTTCAATCAATTATAAATCTTGTACTTTTTTTCAAAGTATTATTTGGTTCAAGATCATGCACCAAATATAAAAGATCTTGAAAAAAGTCATGTTGGGATATTGGTACACGGTCGTTTAGATTTGGGTAGACAAATCTAATCTATCGTCTATCAAAGAATCTTGAAAATAAAAACATTTAGATTTGTTTAGTCAAATCTAAACGATCGTGTACCAAGAATCTTGAAAAGAAATTGTTTAGATTTGGGTAGCAAAATCTAAATGATTGTGAACAAAGAATCGTAAAAAAAATCGTTTAGATTTGGGTAGCCAAATTTAAAACCTACACGATCATGTACAAAACAATCTTGAAAAAAAATCGTTTAGATTTGTTTATTCAAATCTAAACAATCGTTTAAGGTAGATTTGTCTGTTATTAGATCATGTACAAAAGAAATAACAATCGTTTAAGAAATAAACTTTATACACATATATATGATATAACAATCTGTTATTAGAGCAAAATGTAGATAAATTTAAACAATTGTGTACTAAATATATCACAATCACAAGTGGCTAATTAATCGGGTGATGACTGAGGTATTTTTGGTATTTTTTATTGTAAGCCTATGGACTTTTTTCATTTTCGAAATGATTCTATACATTATAAATATTTTACAGATTTGTTATATTTTTGTTAAAAAACCTGTAGTTTAAGCTATAATATAAAATTAATAATATTATTGCCGGCCCACTTTTACAATATGTTCTTCCAACATGCCATATCATGAGTCAAATTTAACTTAGTAATCATTAAGAACTATTTTTTAAATCTCAAAGGATAAAGTTTAATTATATTATAATATCTAAAATTCAGCATTTGAGAATCTTGAAAATTAAATAAACATCAAACAAACCTCAAACCTCATGAACTCAATTATCCTTGGAATTAGTCTACCCAAACAAGCGTGCAAAGCAAGCATAGATATAAATGCATGGACTAACCTAATTTTATATAGGGATTATATTAGTTTAAGAAAAAAAAGAGATTTAAATCTATTTATTATTATAATGCTCAATTAAAAAAGTAGAAAAATTTATCCAATTCCAAGATATATTTGATGTATGTTAATCATTTGACTTGAAATAAATAATTTTTAAAAATTAAACATGATATCATCACTTGTTTTAGCCTTATCCATATTCTCTTTTCTTTGATTTTAATTTGTCTTTTTCATATATCGGTGGTCATATTTCTAGACTACAATTGGCTTATATTATAAAGTAAGCAAAGAATAAGTTCATTTTTTTTTCTTTCTTGAAGTAAGAATAATTAAGTTCACTTAAGATTAGAGAGGAATTTAAAAAAATGGTAAAATGTAAAGCAATGAATTTTTATTTTTAGAATTTTTAACAGGGAAGTGTAAATAGTCTGTATTTTTTATTATTTTTAAAAAGTTACAGTTTTATTTATTATTTTTTTAAATAAACTAGAAATCGTTAGAAGTTATCTTCCGTTGATTTGCTTTCTACTATAAACTTATGCTATATTTTGCTCTAATAACAGATTGTTATATCATATAAATCATCAACTAATTTTAACATTTTTCATCAACAGAAGACTGAATTGAAAATATTAATAATACATAAAGAGATTAAATTAAAAAATTTAAAAATAAATGAAGTAATTGAGGGGGAGAAACTCAATGAGACTAGGGAATATCTTCTAAATTATATTTTGTACAGCTGACTAAACAAAGGCGACAGTTTTAGATATTTGTAATTAAAAAGATTCGCCTAAGTTAGAATCTTTCATTGAATATTGTTTTAGTAAAAAAATCAAACATTAAACTATTCTAAAATCGATGCCAGAAATTATAGTTTTTTATATGATTAAATAGGTATTATATCATATAAATACATTCTGTAAGTTTTTTTTTTCTTTTTTCTTTTTTTGTTTTGTGAAATATTTCAATTGAATATTTGTGATTAGTTGTGGACATAATCAGACAGTAGGAACTAGATGGTTGTAATTAATGTGAGTATTTATTAGGCCTTATTTAGTGGTTTGATGGAATATTTTTTGATTTATTTGGTTTGGTTTGTATTTATAGTAGTTTACTAATTTAATATTGAAAGAAATATTTTGTGATTTGTGACATAAAGTAAGAAAAAGCCACTTGAACTTTATATTCCTAATTTAAACTAAAGATAGCCCATGTAATTCTTAAATCAAGACCTAATATAACAATAATACTAGTCTCTTATTACGAAGAAGTTAATGTTTAAATTAGATAATGGTTGGACGATTAAAGGAGAATTTTCAATTGGAAGTTAACATGTGTAACCCATGTTTGAATGACATAACTCAATTCCCCAACGTATTTGTTCTTGATCCCAATACAATAACTTTTGGCAATTAACGAATCATTTTACATTAAACATGTTTATGTTGAAGAAATTTTAATTTGTTGGCAAAGTCGTAGAAATTCATACATTTTTTTTATACATATTCATATATAAAATTGTAAACTACTATTTATGCCGACGAAATTCATATATAAAATTGTAAATTATTTATGTCGATGAAAACAACGTCGACAAATATATATTTTTTACAACATTTTGAAGAACGGTTGCCAACAAAACATGTATTTTCGTTGGGATAGCTTATATGTCAAAGCAATATTTTTCGTCAGTAAAAATGCATTATGCCGATAAAACTACGTTGCGTTGACAAAACTTGTACGCCGACACAATAATATACGTAAGAAAAAAGGTACTTATGTCAATAAAATTCAATTTCGTCGGCAAGAACTTATCTTGGCACGCATACAACAACGTTCTCGTTAGACGCAAAAAAATGTGTCGGCATAACTTAGAATGATGTTTTTTGGACTTTGGCTGATGTTTTTTTTTTCGTTAGTAAAAGTGAACATCATGTAGCTCGAGTGGTGAACGTCCATGCTTTACCATCCCACTCGATAGACTAAAAAAAGAATAGAAAATTTTTAAAGTGTTATGAGTAATTTTGGATCGAATGATATAATCAACCATAAAATAAATCGAAGCAATGATCGAGAAAATAACAAGGTTTAGGCCAAATATAGCATGATCGGCCTATTTTAGTCACAATATGAGAGAGTATAGTTTATGTCAAAGTGCAAATTAACATGTTTCGTCTCTACTAAGGCTAAGATTACGTTTAGCCTTAGATAATAGCTAATTAGACACATGTTTCGTGCATGAGCCGAACCCAAATTGCATTACCTTAGGTATGTAGGGCAAAAAAAATTTGTTGATAGCCAATGGGTTGGACATTATAACGACCTAATAACTTTCATGATTATTTTAAAGCAATAACTCAAGAACTCTATTAAATTAACCTACAGCTTTATAAAAACATCCTAACTTCTACATTATTTCACTTTCATATGTAATAGAGTTTGTGGCAAACACCTCACAATAAGTTAGCAAAAAAGTTTGTGCGGCCAAACACCACCACACTGTAGAAAGTTATATTTTTCTTTCTGCGTATTATGTTCTCTTTATCTTTCAACAAATTCACTCTTGATATTTTATATGTGTTTTTTTTATATACTTATTCTAATCTCTAATCTTAAAGACTTTTTTTAAACATACAAATTAAAATTTTAAATTTAAACCATGGATGAGATAAATACTCTCTTCCAAAAGAAAACAAAATCACAAAGATCAAGAGAAAACTATTTTTTTGAGAAGGAAACGACTGTCCAAGGGAAGCCCCTAAACAAATTTATTAATAGAAAGAACATTACAAGGGGCTAGAGGGAAGCCCGAAACACTATTAGAGAAGGAGAGCGGTGAAATTGAGAGCAATAGAGTTGGAAGAATAGTCTTTGAAAAGCTGGTGACGACTACACCAAACCCCAATGAGATTACAACAATCCTCCCATAAATTATGTAAACTATTTTGATTTTTTCCAAAAATTCTATTGTTGCGCTCTGTCCAAATTTTTCACAGAATTGCAGCTAAGGCAGTTAGGCTAACTATGTTCCTTCTTGTGGAGAGATTTAAGCTTTGTAAAGAGACAACAGTCGATTTCAAATCGTCAAAAGGGTGATGGATACCTGTTTGTTGATTTAAACAATCGCAAATGTATTTAGCTGAAGTACAACTCACCAACAGATGATTGCTTGTTTCACAATCCGATTTGCACATGACGTACCAATTTGGATTGAGACTTGAGTTTGGTTGACGTCTTTGGAGGATATCTTCTGTGTTGATACTTCCATGTAGTATAGACCAAAGGAAAAATTTGCATTTCTTCGAAATCGAAGATTTCCAGAGGGCGGTGAGAACAGGCTCAGTACAATTAAGGATGGTAGCGTTGGATTGGGAAGCTTTTTTGACCGAGGCTACTGAAAAGGAATTAGACTTTTCCAAAATCCACAAGGGACACTACCTTTATCCTCTTCAGGTGTAGATAGGTTCGAAGTGATTTGGGACCAAAAGGAACTTTCTCTGTCGTTTAAGGCCCTATGGGCATTAAGATCCCAAGATTTTGGGTTATTGTTCCACATGTCCTTGATTGTGCTATTTTTCGACTGAGAGAGGGCGTAAAATCTTGGAAAAGCTGTGGCTAGAGGACCATGAGAGCTCCAATTATCATGCTAGAAAAGCAAATTCTCCCCATTGTTAATCTTCCACCTGCCATTATTTTCAAACTAAGATAGACCTTTGGTGATACTTCTCCAAAGGGCTTTGGCAATGCTAGATTTACTGATTGTGGGAATTTTGTCAAGGGCTCTTTCACTGTATTTTGCGGAAATGATTTTTCTCCATAAGGCAGAAGGCTCGTTAATGTATCTCCAAAGCCATTTGCAATGCAGAGAGAAGTTGATATCATGAACCTTATATATCCCCAATCCACCTTTCGTGATAGGGGTCGTAATCTTCTTCCAACTGATTAAGTGGCTACCTTTGGTGTTACCAGAACCTTTCCATAGGAAGTTTCTCCAAGTTTTTTCAAGTCTTTTTTGTGTAACAACTGGAGTTTTGAAGACTGACAGCTGATAAGTAGGCAGACTAGTGAGAGAAGCTTTAATAAGAGTGAGCTTACCCCCTTTGGAAATCAGAGAGTAATTCCAGTGATTTAGCTTGCTGTTAATTTTGTCTTCTATTTTTTCCCAGAAGCAGTGGGAATTTGGATTTCCTCCTAATGGAACTCCCAGATAAGAAATTGGGAGGGAGGTGGAAGGAATTTTCCATCTATTGGCAATTTCATTCGTTCGGTTGTTTGAAACATTAACAGGGCTAATGGATGATTTGGCAAGGTTTATGTTAAGCCCAGAAGCTTGCTCAAAGAGATTTAAGGCCAAATTCAAGTTAAAGAGATATTCATTGTTATCTTCAACGGAAAGGAGGATGTCGTCTGCAAAGAGAATGCGAGTTAAGTTGCAGGTGTTGTTGAAACTGACCCCCTTTATCGAATTATTATTTTCCAGGTGAGCTAATAAACGACTCAAGTAATCCATGGCTATCACAAAAATGAAGGGAGAAATGGGATCACCTTGGCGAATCCCTCTTTGAGCTTTGATTCTCCTATGGGGTTTACCGTTGATGAAAACCGAATACGTAACATTTTTAATGCAGGCTTTTATCCAATTCCTCCATTTGACCGGATAATTTTTAATGAGAAGCATGTAGTTGATAAAATTCCAATTGATTCTATCAAACGCTTTCTCAATGTCCAACTTGATGACGAACCCCTTGGTTTTGCTAGCCTTCCAATAATCAACCGCTTCGTTGGCCATAAGAATAGCATCCGTAATTTGACAACCTTTTATAAAACGACCTGATTTTGGGATATAGTGTCCGGAAGAGTAATCTTTAACCTGTTGACCGGCGTTTTTGCAATGATTTTATAAAGGGAAGTCCTTCGGAGAATCACAACAACTCTTTTTGGGGATTAAAGCTAAAAAGGTGTTGTTTATATTTTTGTTTATGATGCCTTTGGAGTGGAATTCCTCCAAAACTTCCAGAAGATCCCTTTTAAGAATGTTCCAAAAGGTTTTGTACATCAGAAGAGGGAAGCTGTCAGGACTGGGAGCTTTATTGGCATCGCTGGAAAAGACAATGTTTTTAATTTCGTCTTCATCAAAAGGACGACAAAGGGTGCTGTGGACTGAGTTGTCAATAGGTATCCAATTGAGGTTTTCAATAAGTAAAGTTAGACGAAGATCATTGTGAAAAAGAGCTTGAAAATAGTTGCTGAAGATATTGGCTATAGAATCATTGGTTGTATAGTTGATACCTGCCTCATCTTTAATTTCAGGAATCAAGCTTCTCTTTTGATTGATATTGCAAGAATGGTGGAAAAAAGTTGTGTTTTTATCCCCATCTCTAATCCAAAGCTTTTTAGTTCTCATGGCCCAAAGTTGAGATTCCTTGATGGAGATGCTTAGAAGATCAAATTTGAGAGAAGTGCGCCTGAAAGTGTCTACAATGCTCATCGTATTTGAATCCTCCCGCTTGTCTATTTCGTCAATTTCTTTAATGATCGTGCTTTTGTTTCTGGCCATAAAATTAAGCTTTTCAGTCTGCCACTGCTTAACGTCTTTGGCTAGGATTTTGAGCCTTTGGATAAAACTGAAACAAGGGTGACCTTCAGCCTTGGCATTCATCCACCAATATTCAAAGTTTCTCTTGAAATCTGGCTCCTTAAGGAGTACCGTATTTAGCCTGAAAAGAGCCGGCCTCCAACTAATATTCGGGGTTTCGAGGACAATGGAATGGTGATCGGAAGTGGTTCTAGGGAGGGTCCTCGAGTAGTTTGAATTGAAACTCTGATCCCATTGAGAATTGAAGAGAAATCTGTCTAGGCGAGAAAGAACTGGAGGAGATCTGAGATTGGACCAAGTGAATCTACTATTGGAAAGAGGAGGATCAATTAAATTGTTAGCTAGGATAAAATTGTTGAACTTAGTTATGCTTGCTTTAGCTGAGCTGGTTGCGTTAGTTTCATTTGGGTTTCTAATAGCATTAAAATCTCCTCCTAGCAACCATGGGAAATTATTAAGGTTGTTCAGCTTTCCAAGATCCTTCCAAAAAAGATCCCGATTCTTTCTGTTGGCTAGGCCATAAACAGCGAAAAGCCACCATATAATACCTTTTGAGTTGAGATTAAACGAGATTGTAAAAGCACCTTTCATACATGAGCAAAAGGAGTGTCTTAAGTCATCCCATAAGATTAGAATCCCTCCCGAATTTCCAATAGAATCTAAAGCTACCCATTTGATATTGTTAGAAGGCCATAAGGACTTGATGATTTTTCTATTGATAGATTTCAACTTGGTTTCACATAAAATAACAAAGTCTGGGGAATAGGACAAAATAGAGCTTTTTATTAGGGTTCTTTTGGCGGAAGAACCTAACCCTCTGACATTCCAAGAGAGTACTTTCATTTAACACTGTTCTTCCCCTTTAAACTGGTATCTTCGGAGCTATCCTTTGAGTTTGTCGCGCTGGAAATCTTTTCGGTACATTTGTTGTCTTCTGTGGACCATGGAAAGAGTTTAAGCTTATTTTTAGTAAGCCATGTGGAAAGTTTTTTTTAAAGAAATCCGAATGGTCGTCCCAGTCCGTGGTCCTTTCAGTCGTTTTCCCAAGACTGTTGCATTTAAATTTACTGATGGGCACGTAACTATCTGTTTCTTTTCTACTTTCTGTCTGCACTAAAGATGGAGGAGTTTCTGGCACGATCTCTATGTTATCTGATGATGAGTCAACGTTAATGCAACTATCTTTGCTGGGGGTATTTTTGGGATCCGACAAAGGAAAGCTCCCTAGGTACACTGAGAGTTGCAAACCATTCATGTCAAATTCGTCAACGATGGAAGAAGATTGCATCTGTTGGACTTTTGGATTTTCCACTTTGCTTTTAATTCTGTATTGAAGAGTTGGAGATTTGCTTCGCCTGCTGTTTTCTCCATTTAACTTCTGTTTTTTGCCACTTGTAATTCTATTAGGGGACCAACGAGCTGGCGTGTTTTTGGGATTAAACAGCTTTGTTTTATTCCGAGGAGAATGAAAAAAGACCTTTCTTTTGGATGTGGGTTTAAATGGGATGGAAATAATATCATCATTAGGAATTAAAATTTCTTTCCCTTTATCCAATGAGATCTCAGTAGAAGACTTTGGGCAGTTGATCTTCTACATACAAAAAGAGTCTTCCTTAAATGCTTCTGAAAGAGGACGATCTTGTTTACTAGATACTAGATTTGGGTTGTTGTTCATTGATGGCGTTGTATTGTTATAGCAAGTAAGATCAAGAGAAAACTAAAGCAAGCAAGTTACCTAAAGTATTGTTATAGATAGATAATCATCACTGAACATATATATCCTCCTATTTAAAGAAAAAAAAAACATTACCTAAATTATAGGCTACTCAACATCAATCACAAATGCCTTAGTTCACCTTTAATTTAAATATGAACTACAAAGTCAAGGAATTTGAAAAGACATAAGGTTAATTAGAAATATCCAAGTCTGATAAAAGACAAATCACCCAACACATTCAACACAGTCATCACCTACCACCCCCTTCCCCCTCACATGCTAATTTCCTATATTCCATAAGTATTTGATTTTCGAAATTAATTAAGTATAGTTTCTCTCTATTTATTATAATAATTTTCATTTTTCTTTTATAAAAGAGTTGAATGCGTAGCATAATTTAAAAAAAGAAAAAGAATTTATCAAGATCTATGTCTTGGTTTAGTAACCATTTGTTTTCTAATTTTTAAATGTTAACTTTAAACATTTTCACTCTAAGTTTGTTATTTACCATTTACCAATGTTTAAGTAAACCAAGTTAAATGTTAAAAACTAGCAAACCTTCTTAAAAACTTAATTTGTTTTTAAAATTTACCTAACATTTCAACCCTTGTACTTGAAAAAGGTGAAAAAGGTGAAAACTATTATAAGATAAATGAAAGAAAAAAGATCACTTAATTTTACATAAAACGAGATGTTTATCTAATGAAGTTTACATATTTAGTTGTTAAAACTAGGGTTGATTTTTTTAAAAGAGCTATAATAGAAAATAAATGCTAAACCAAAAGAAAAAAACAAAAAAAAAAAAAAAGAAAGTAATGATGAAAGACTATTGAAAAGTTCAATTTTTGAAAACCAAAAACCAAAAAATTGTTTACCAAACAAACTATTTCATTTCAACCCTGTATAATATGTAATTTAAATATTTATAACTTCTTTTCTTTGAATTTCAATATTTAAATATTTAAATATTTAAAAAAGAAAAGAATATAATTAGATAAGAGTAGAAGATTACCAAAAGAGCGAGAAAAAAAAGGGTAAAATATAATATTTACCCAAACTTTTATTAAGAAAATGAACTCTCTCTATAGAGTAACAACAAACATTACAAATAAAAGAACTAACCATACATTTACTAATCCAACTTCAAAAAGAAGAGAAATAATCAAGAACTACCAAAAGTTCACCATGATCACATTAATTACAATCTACAAACACGAGAAAAGGAGAAACAAAGAGAAATGAATGATATGATATGATCAGAAAATTTTAGAGTGAACATGCATTAATTTATTAAAAAAAAAAATCACTTAGAGTGGGGTTGAATTAAATATCGAATCAAGCCCACTTTGCCATTAAAGACATAGCACCAGCTCCTAAGAGA
>JBBPDI010000005.1:15346485-15371843 GCA_037974545.1 Cucumis variabilis | reverse complement strand
AGCTATCAAACAGAAAAGGCACTTATAAAAGGTCGTCGAGACTTATGTTTTTTCAAATTTTACAAGGCTTTTTTCAACTGCAAATAAATGTTAATAATTGTGGCACATAGTTTCAATGGGAATATTTAAGGGTTTTTTTCTTCGTTGTGAAAATGGCAAAAAATATATAAAAATTAGGGTTTGAATTTGGAAAAGGCAAAGTACACAGCAAAGTACATGGAGATTTGTGAATATAAAAAATAGGGCAAGTGGTTGAGATTGGGAGTGCTTGTGGAAGCTTGTGGGTAGCGTTGGGCAAAGGGCGTAGGCATGCATGGTTGTGTGTGTTTTTGCTTTCTATGTCAAGTTGGGGAAGATTGCGAGATTTTTTCTCCAATTATCATGGGTAGAAAATGACTTAAGAAAGTGTTTTTTTTTTCCTCAATTTTTTCTTACAAACCTAGCAGTCATTCCACTTTTTATTAGAAAATGAAATTAATATAGGCTCTGTTAGATTAATTTTGAGTAATTATAATTAATAGTCGTTTTAGGAATAATAATTAAAGATATAGTCACATTTTAAAAAAATTACAAATATAACCAAGCTATCGGTAATAGACTTGTATCGATGATAGGCTCGTATGGTGATCTATCAGTGATAGACCAATATTTGCAACATGGTCTATCGATAATAGACTTCTATCATTGATAGAATTTCACAAATTTTGCTATATTTACAAATCTTTTAAAATGTTGCTATATACTTAATTATTTTGAATTTAATTACTAAACTTGTAACTATCCCATTAACTTTTCTATGTTATTTGAATTTTTTTAAATATAAGTTACAACTATAATTACTAGTTATATTTGTTTGTTAGTTTTAAATTTAAAATATAAGTTATTATTATAAAAATAAAAGAATTGTTTTGAATGAAAAAAATATTAAAATATGTATAAATATTCCAAAAGTTTACTTTCTACCAATGATAGATTGAGATAGACTTAGATTGACATCTACCAAAACTATCATGGTAAAAAGTAAATTTCTTTTTATATTTATAAATAAGTTGGTTCATTTTATTATATTTGAAAACATAATAAATTTTCGTATGTCACATTTTTAGTTTCTAACCTTTTGTTGTTGTCCTAAATCTATCTTTAACCTTTCAAAATATCTATAAATTTATTACTATTTTATTATTCTAAAACGAAAATGTAATTATTTGGTCCTTGCCATTCTTTTGTTTTTCAAAATTGCATTTTCAATTCAACATCTTTTTAACAAAAAAAAAAAAAAAAAAGAAGAAGAAGAATAAGAGAAAAGTAGTTTAATTTACCCTTTTAAAGCTCACCATTAACATATTAAATATGCTTAATTTTTCATTTTTTATTTCATGCATTACATTCATTTTAATAAGGATAGATTCATCAGAAAAATTAAATTGTTGCACATTTTATTATTGAAACGCATAACTATTTGTATCGAATGGTTTCGTGAAAAGCAGCATAACGAGTTATGGCAAAACTTATTATAAATGTGTTCGTGAAAAGCCCACTCACTAGACATTTTTTTTAATACTTTGGAGGATATTAAGTATAAAGCTCGAGTTGTTGCTAGATGGTTCACACATCGAGAAGGAATTGATAATAATGAGATTTTTTCACTAATACTTAGATATACTTCTATGAGGGTGCTACTAGCTATGGTAACACATAAGAATTTGGAACTTGAGCAGTTAGATGTGAAGATAACTTTCTTACATGGAGATTTAGAAGAAGGGATTTATATGATCCAACAGATGGGTTCTAGTTTCTAGGTAAAGAAGATTATGTTTGCAAGTTAAAGAAGTCTTTGTATGAGTTGAAAAAGTCTTCGGGCAGTAGTACAAGCGATTTGATAATTATATGTTTGAACTTGGCTACAATAGGAGTCCATATGATTGTTGTGTATATCACAACAAGGCTGTTGAATGGTTCGATGATTTATATGCTTTTATATGTAGATGATATGCTCATAGCTGCAAAATCCAAGTTTGATGTTAAGAAGTTAAAGAACCTTCTCAATGTTGTGTTTGATACGAAGGGATTTGTGTGCTACTCAGAAAATTTTGGGATGGAGATCTATAACAACAGAGATCAAAACCAGTTATTTCTGTCACAAAAAAGCTATATTAATAAAATATTGTCTAAGTTTGGTATGTCATCAACTAAGCCCATAGATACTCCTAGTCTTGCAAATGCTTGTTTGTCATTACGGTTTTCTCCCGAGTGTAAAGCTGAGAAGGGAGTATATGTCTCGAGTTTCTTATGCCAGTGTAGCGGAAAGTTTGATATATGCTATGATTTATACTAGGCGTGATCTTGCACATGTTGTTTGTGTTGTTACTAGATTAATTGGTTAACCTGGGAAGAAGCATTGACAAGTTGTGAAGAGAATTTTTTGTTATCTCAGAGGTACATATGATATTGGTCTAGTTTATGCGAATGACACAAAGTGTTTGGTGATCGATTATTTTTTTATTTTGACTATGCTGGAGATGTTGACAGCATGAGGTCTATGATTGGATATGCACTTTTTAGTAAATTTATTAACTCGATACAATTTCTCTCTAAAAAGACATTAAAATGAAATTAAGCATATACTTTGTTATCTCCGATGAACAATTGATATGAGTTTGTTTTGTTCAAATAAATCAAATTTTGAGACTTAGTTAGGTTTGCGAATTTTGGATATTTATCTAATCCACACAAAGCTAGATCTCAATTGAGGAATTGTTATATAATGTGATCAGTGAAACAACCCATTACTGTCTACTTCATAAAATCATGTTGAAATTTTAGCAATGCATGAGGCAAGTCAAGAATATGTATGGCTAAGATCAATAATTTAGCACACATTCGTGAAACATGTGGCTTGTCTTCTAGTAAAAATCTTCGAACAATACTATATATGAAAACAACATGAGATGTATAGCTTAAATTAAATGAGGTTTTATTAAAGGTGATAGAACAAAGCATATGTCATTGAACATTTTCTACACTTATGATCGTGAAAAAAATGACGACATCACAGTACACAAATTTGTTCAAAGGATAAGCTGACAGAATTATTTACAAAATCATAACCTACAACTTTTGAAAAATTGATGCACAACATTGGAATACGGTGACTCAAAAATCTCAAATGATATTTCCATGATGGAGAGTAAATTATATTTTTGTAAGTGTAAATTACATGAAATATGTACTTTTTTTCCTTGACTAGAATTTTTTTTTCTTTGAGTTTTTTCCTAGTAAGGTTTTAATGAGACATATTTCATATACGTAATGGACATCTCATTGAAAATATTATAAATATTAATAAAATAGATGCTTCATTATACTTAATGTTCATTGCCAAGTCTCACCTCCTTTGCATTCCACTACATTGTCACGTGTCATTTTCTTCCACGTGCAACACCTTTGCCATGTGTCTTGAAGATACAAACCCTTAATGGCCATGTAGCCTACCTCATACTTGTCAAATTGTGTATAAATAACATTTGGTGGATTTTGTAAGACATACACACATCGGTGAGATTTTCAAATAAATGGGAAAGTGGAATTCTTTTTAGACTTTCTTATTTTCTTAATTTATTATTTATTTATTTTAATATTATATTTTAGGGGAATTTTCAAAACTAGCATAATGAACCAAAATATTTAGAGAATATAACCAACTTTCAGATTCTATCAATGATAGACATCGATAAACTCCTATAAATGTTTATCAGTGCATTTAATAAATATTTATCGACTTCTATCGATGTTTATCAGTGCCTACCGTTGATAGAATCAGATATTTTGCTATCTTTTGTAAATATTTTCAACAATTTTGCCATTTTCAATAACTTTCCCATATTTCATTTATTTTAATAATAATTTAATTTATTTTCGTGTCATGGTGCGCGTCATTTTTACAACAGTCCATAACAAGATCTAGAGAACATAAAAGATAAGTATAATTAAACAAACCTCATTGTTAGAACAAGAAATAAAAAAATTGATGTATACAAGTTGAACTATTGGTGGCTTTGTTCTTTCCCTAAAATAATGAAAACGGCTTCTTCCATGCCTTTTTAAAAGGTTTATTTCTCCAGTTTTAAGTTTGGTTTATGCAATACAATATTTTGTGATCACAAAGGATTTTGACTTATGAGATTTTATTCTTTGGTTAAGTTATTGTGTTGTCCCTAATAACTTCAAAGCTTGTCTACAAACTTTTAAGAGTTTAATTAAACTTCCAAGAGTTTTGTATACCTAAACAAAAAAAGAAAAAAATTAATCTTTTTCAGAAATAAAAAAAGTTCACAAATTATTTATACTTAAAGATAAATTTTAAAACATAAATATTTGGTCAAATTTTTACTTTTAACAATTAAAAAAAAAATCGTCTAGTTCTAGTGGAAAAATAAACAAAACAGAATTTGTTTTTTTTTTTTTTTTAATTTTTCTAAGTCAACTTGTTGTGCAGTAACATTATCGTACTTATTATATTTAATCTCTCTACGTCTGCAACTGTATTGTATATTGATCTATTATATTCTAAATTCTAACCAATAGAAAAATGAAATTTTTGTTTACTTATTAATTTCTATTTAGCCCCTAAATTTCAAATGATCACATTTGTACTCTCAGTTTTGAGTCTCTAAGTTTTAAAATGCTCTAATTTAAACTTAAAATAGTTGAATAAATTATAATTAATTAAAATTAACCATTTTTCAACCATTTTAAAATTAAATTTAAAATTTTACTCTATAATTACTTTAAATTAATTAATAAATATTGACAGTTTAATGAAAAATCGAGGTTATAAAGGCAAAACTTTGAAATTTATAGATGAAAAAAACTTAAAATGGATAAGAAAAGAAAAAAAATATTGAATTAAGAGTCCACTTAAATTATATTATTATGGTTTAATCATTGATGTACTTAATGGTGTACTTTGCACCAAGTTTAGTAAAAATATAAACTAATTAAGGCTTGCTACGTCATTACAAAATAAAATAAAATATCGAAAGTTTATAATAAATTAAAACTGACGATACGATAAATGAGACAAAAACATAAAATTGTTAAAATACTATTATTTAGAGATCATATTATGTCCAATATATGAAATAGTTTTATTATGAGAATGAGTCCACATTGGTGATGTTTTATACGGCCAAAATATAAGAGTCAACCTCTCTTTAATTGGATTCCTCTTGACAACTGACTTTCTAACTAATTCCACATAATTAATTTTAGTTTTTTTAAAAAATCATAATTAAATATATAGGAAATGTATACTATTCAACAATGTGGTTGCAATTTTTTAATCTAAACGAAATATGATATTGCAAGGCAGTAGCCAAATTTTAAAATATGGTTCAAATTGGTGTACTTTGTTTTGTTACATGTTCAACAATGTGGTTACAATTAGGTCGAACCGTGTAATATATATATATTTTTAAAAGAAATTTAAATTTATTGTAGTGTATTTATCAACGAACAGTGCTGCAAATCCTTTAATGATATGTACTTTTTTAGGTGTAACAATCCAACTAAAATACTGTATAGCTTTAACCACTCTACAGTAAAAAATATATATATCTTAGAATTCTACAAATAAAAAACATTCTTTCTATTTGTCAATTGCCATTAAACAATAAATATAGGAAAAGTAAGAAAGTAGGGAGGAGAGAAAATTGAAAACATCGAGTGTTGAAAGTGTTTGTGAGACAAATATTGACGTCCGGGAAAATAGCATGTGTTCTGGGTAAATTTTAGTGAAATGGAATAAAGTTAAAGAATCAAGATAATTTAAAAGAATATATAAAATAAAATAAGATTTGATTCTATCGGGAAACTTATATCCTAATTCTAGTAGGGCTAAAATAAATCACGAAACAAATCACCTGTAAATACACCATTATATGTGCTTTCAAATGGGAGAACTTACACTTCGAACTTCTTCTCTATTCAATAATTCTCTTACATTTGTAACAAATTCATTTTTTCCTTCTTTTGCAAGTTCTCTCTTTCCAAAATTACATGTTTATTGTTGATGTTATATGAAGGTTAGACATTTTTTTTTTGTTTTTTTTTTTGCCAAAATTTAACATCAACAATATATGACAACTAAATATTAATACACTAGCAAAATTATTGCACCTCAACTAAATACAGTACACACTTTGAATATAATATTCGATCTCAGGACTAATCAAATTGCATAACAAGGCTTAGAAATTAAAATAACCAAGACCTTATAAAATTCTCAAAATATTGTAGGGATTCCAAAGGTAGTCGAGACACACTTCTGATACACGTTGTCCTAAAAACAATTATTCACTTTGCACGAGTTACAAACAAACTACAATGATTGTCTCATAAGGATACAACAACTAATTTTCTAGTAGAACTACAATACCAAGCTACTCGAAGTTGTCAAAACTCTTGAATACTTGCACTCAATTTAAATCAATATCAAAAGATAGAAAGACATGACTCTTCAATTCGAAAATGAATTTTATCAATGAAAGAACAAGTTGCTATTTATCAAGTTAGTAAATCTCCAAAATACAAAAAAAAAAAAAGTTAAATAAATACAAATTGAAACATTTGTCATATCTAATTCAATTTCACTGTTATTTCATCACATGTAACCCATTCAAAAAAAATTTGAAAGGTAATATATATTGAACAACGACAAAGATGGTTTTACACAGGCCAAGGCCACGACACTATCCAAAGCACACAACATGGCATCAAATTGCCTAAAGGGGAACCCCCAAGATTAAAACAAACAAACAAAAAAAAAAAAAAAAGAGCAAGAGCAAGAGCACAACCGAACAAACCAAGACATAGAAAGAATAGGGGAAAGAAGAACAAACACCACTAAAATAGACCATAAATATCCTCAGTCAAGAAGTAGCACGAGCACAAACAATATCGATAAGAAGCTGAAAAAAACACAAAAGCAAGACCAGTCGAAACACCATTAAACACACGATTACACTTTTGCCAGATAAAGTAAATAGCATTTGACCACATAGTTCGCTAGAACTTGCTTTTGACAATCTTACCAAACCTAACCTGATATGTGAAACTCCAAAATATCTAAGACCTTTGAAACTTGTTAAGCTTTGAGAAAATGAGATTCAAAGGAAAAGGAAGTAAGACTCCTTGGAAAGATTCAATATTGAGGTTTGAGTTTGAGATAAAAGAGAAAAGTTGGAAGAAAATGGCTAAGTATCAAATGAAGGATCTAGGCATTTAGAGGTTAAGTGGGCGGCCGAGTGGATGAAAATAACCTCTAAATGACTTACATTAGACAGCCTAGTTTTGATTAAAAACCTCCAAGCTAGGCACTTGATCATGTGCTAGGCTGCCAACTTTGAAATAACCTCTAAGGATAAGTCTAGGCATTTAAGATGGCTTAACAACAAAGGAATGGCTAGGCGAGGTGATGGATTTAGAGGTTAGCATGGGTGTTGTTGGCTATGCAAGAAGGATTAACCATGTGTTAGGCAAGATGACCTAAGAGGTTAGTAAGCATATGATAAGCAGCCATGAAGAACTTGAATGCGAGAAAGCTTGCAAACATGGAGGTTAGTAGGCAAGAAATTAGGCGTTTATAAAGGATAGCATGAGAGGAAGCCATAGAGGTTTTGACAAGCTATGTGTGGCAAATTAAGGACGATCAATTAAAAGTAAATCTAGGTGTCTTAATTGAATTTCATGTCAAGGTGAGATGAACGTGAACTTATATTTCATAGCGGTTATTAGGCTTATATTGGGGCACGCGGCATAACCATGGCATAACTGAGTGACAAGGATGCGCTCAAGCTATGTGCAAGACCATGGGCGTAGAGGTTAGCGTGCAAGGATAGGCGCATGCAAGGCACGGGATGGTGATCCACACAGGGTGTATGACCATGGGCGTAGAGGTTAGCACGTGGCAAGGTCTGCCTAGGCCATGCGCGGGTGGCAAGCCTACCATCATGTCATTGGGCGCCAACAGACCATATTAAGTTGTTTTGTTATTTTTGAAATTTTAAAGAAAATTCTTGGATATTTTCTTGATAAAAGGATTAATTAGGATTTAAATATGAAATTTTCAGATTAATGAGGCTTTTAAGGAATTCCCAAACCAAGGATAAATTCAACTACAGTGCATGATAAAATGATTTCTTAAATGCCTCCTTAAAGCATGATTTATTGCTTGAAGTATGTTTCAAGAAAAATGTTCAAGATATTGTTTCTATAGTGTTTGCAAAAGCTTAAATATCGATTGAACCGATGTCTCAAAAAATTATATGATTGACCGATATGATTGTGATTTATGAATGCAAAAGGACTATTTCAAGGTTTTCAAGTATGTTTTATCCTATCTCAAACATTACATGGGATCTAATGTATACACGTGGTTAACTTCATACTAATGGTAAGGTTGACGAGCCTATTTTTAACTATGGGCCATCAGGAAGGGTATATTCAATATGCCTTAAAGGAGGATGATTATAGTGAAAGTTGTTTCCTATTAATGGTTCCATCTTAGGACAAAGAGGTTTAATACTGCCTGTGGTTATGGATCATGTCTTTCAAAAGCTATGCGATGCTATTAAAATTTCAATGTTTCCAAGTATCATGTTATGAAATTAGTATTGACTGATAAATTTTATTAAAGCTACATTTTTATGTTAAACAATTTATGAAAACTTGTTTTATAAAAATGTCGCTCACTAAGTCTTTTGACTTACTCTTTCTAAGTACAGATTGTAAATCTTTGAGTCCTAGACTTACTATGCCAGGCCAATAAGCTTTTAGTCACCGAAGGATATAATTTATTAAAAGTAATAACATGATTTGTGAAAATTTATACTTCTTATGCTTTATATGTTTTACATGGTATTTATAAAAGTTATTTCAAATGGGCTGCACTTCAGTTTTATAAGCATTAAGACTTCCGCTTGCAAATTGATTTAAGTTTTAAGGTTAAGGGAGAGTGACACGATAAACCCACTGCAACTCAGCATCCTAATCAGTCACCTTATCAGAAGTGCCCATCCAATCACTATAAACTTAACTTTCATATATCTACTCAAATTTGTACATGAAACATTATCTAATCATTGGAGTTTATGCCGTAAAGCTCGCAGTTTTGTAAATAAACTGTTGATTGGTTTTAATAAAGTAAGATTTTGTCATTTTATCTTGTGTTTTTTGTTTGGCATAACATTATCAAATTAAAATAAAAATTCATAAGGTTATTAGATGACATTTAAACAATGTGGAGTTGACGTACAAATAGATCACGTAAGAGTAATAATCTAAAGAGGTTCATAGTTATAAATAAAGTTAGGTGTCTTATTTTAGGTGACATTATGGAGATGAACCACTTTGTGATATAGTTACAAACGATTTGATTAGAATCTAAATCATTCATGTGGAGACATGTAAAAGGGGACGTCAAATAAAGTATTTTTACTAGACCTAAATTCGAAACAATTAATCTCTTTTTGTAATCCATTAATTTGAGAGATAAATATTTCATTGAATGATTATATGTGACTCAATTTTAATCTCGAGTGAGTTATGAACTCTTATCTGTGAGGGTACATCCTTTGGTTGACATGAGTGAAAATGACCCTAGTCACTGACTCAATATGCCTACCATTTTGAAAACTTGTCGAATAAGAACCTGAGGACATAACTTCACAATATGAAATTCACTCCTTCTCTTAAATTCCCTTAACTTCTGACTTAGAGACTTGATCACCCCTCTCAATAATACCCTTAAGGAATAGTTTATGGCTGAATCATAAACAAATTGTTCCTTATAGAATTAATGGTACAACTTTGTAAAATAGACTTTCGACTCAATAAATTTAATAACAACTCATGAAAGATTGACTTGCATTGTCTATGGATACAACTTTGTCTTACGATGCATAAGAAAGCAAATGCAGTTGATCCATAGGTTTATAGTGGTTTGTTTGCTAGTACATGAAAGAAGATTAATTAATTAAAGAAGTTTACTTAATAAATTTTAGATCATTAGGGCTTATAAAGTTCATAAGATCCTCTTGCTACCTCACCACATAACAAGAATGATCAAATACATTGAAAGAGAATTTGAAGTGTTCGAATGTACGAGAAAAAATATTAATTTTATTAGATACAATTAAATCATATTTTATTATAAAGTTAATTTGAACAAGATTCAAATTAGAACTATATAATATATAGTATGAAGAATTAATTCATTCAAATCAGATTCAAATTTTTGACTGTTGGATTTGAATGTGATTCAAATTTAATAGATAATGGGAGAAATTAAATATATTTGTATATGGTTCAAATATTTTAATTCCTTTTAATAGAAGATATGAAAAGGGGTTATTTCAAAAATAGAACAAGGATCGAAAATATTTATACCGTATAGAACAATTTAAAAGAAAAAAGAAAAGAAAAAACACATATGCTCACAACGTGAAACAACAAAAATACCCACACAATTAATCAATCACACATTTGTGAAAAAATGTTTTTGTACGAAGTCTAAACAATATTGTACCAAGTCTAAACAATCTTGTACCAAATCTAAACGATCTTGTACCTAATCAAAACGATCTATTAGTGATAGTGGTCTATCTTTGTCTATCTGAGATAGACAGCTGATAATTTAGATATTGGTACACGATCCTTTAGACCTTGTACCAATATCATTTTGATCTTGTACCAAGAAGAAAAGAAAAAGAAGATGAGAAATGAAGAAGAAGGAAGAAAGTCTGAAAGTGAAAATGAAGAAATTGGTAAATATTTGCATAAATAACCATAATTTTGTAGAATGAAGAAAAAGTAATAATATTTTGTTACACGTGCGTAAATATTTTGGTGTTTTGTTATATTTATGACAATTAACCATATGAAAATCCATTATTATAGTTTTAACTTTAATATGAGATATTAAAATGATATAATTATAAATAAATTATTTATCCTAATAGGATTGTGATTAACCTAGTGAAGTCTTACATAAATGGTCATAGAAAGCCCTCATGTTGGTATACACATCAACAATGATCTCTACAATCATTTTGGAGAGTCTTAAGAAAAACTTCTCTCGCAAACTTAGTGAAATATTCTCTAAATTCTTCTTGCTTATTCTATTGACATCTTTCAAACAAAAATTCCCAAACTTGATTGTTGGTAAAATCGAAAAATTACATGGAAGAAGAATAACTCCAAGAGAGAAACTTATTCAAGAGGAGTTTTTTCTTCAATTACATAGCGACCAAGATATATGTGGTGCTTAACCCTCTTTTATTTTTATTGTATTCTTAATTGATTCAAGAAATGAGATATTGTGATTTCATTGCTTCCACTATGGGATCAAACCGTTGGAACCAATCATTAATTTGATAGTTTCAATTCAATTTAAAGTACATATAATTAAATTAATTTTTTATGTTTCAATATTCGAGATTGCGTCACTTTCTTTCACCGCATTATAAATCGCCAATACTTTATATCTAAAATGTTAATACAAAACTCACCATGAAATTTGAAAGTGAATCTAATATAGTATCATGTGAGTCAAGCAAAATGTATTCTAACAAGAATAACTAATAATTGGGATAAGTTAATATTTGATAGCAGCATAAAAGTGCTATGTTAATCTCTAAGTTAACATACTTGAGTTTAGCCAAACTTATGCATCAATCTTTTATTTTATAGAAAATATTCATCAAGGAAAGCAAAGAAGTCAAATGGTGCAAAATCAACACAGTTCCAAGTAGAATAGCACAATAAATGGAAAAGTTGGAGAGCTCATTCGACGCAAAAACTTAAGAGCATCCTCAAGCACTGCAATGCCTTGTCGAATCGTAGTGCTTATGTCGGTTAATGGCCAAGTGCCACTATGCTGCGCTTGAACAAAATGTGCCCAACAATAAAGTACCCGCCTAAAGCAACATGGCACTCCAAAGTTTGACATACAGATCATACAACCACCTTTTTGCCCTAATTTTAATATAAAAGGCTATTTTTCTAGCCTTTTCACATAACTTGTATCATTTTTCACTTAGAGCACTACACACATTATAAAATCCTCTTAAATTACGCAATAAAATTGTACTTCTTTGAAGATTTACTTTGATGTTCATCAAATGCCTTGAGGCCTCCAAAAGAATCATGATAACTTCTATTGGAAATAAGATTTTAGATGTATTTTTAGTGAATCATTACTTTTAATGATGTATAATGCAATCTTGTTTGTAATTTCATGCTCAATCTTGTATTGATTTCTTTATTTAATGACTTGATCAATCATTGAACTTGATTCTTAATTAAATTTAATGGCACAAATTATAATCTTTGGATTGAGTTGAAAATTGTGAGAACTTTGAATTTATTTTAAACATTTCTCTTTCAATCTCTTCATATATGCACACACTTTTTTGCTTATATTTTTACAACATTAATCCATGAGAACTTAAAGAAAATTTGAAATATGCATGAAAATATTAAAGATGAAAGTGCATATGAATGAATGTGATGTAATTCTTGTTCATGAATCTAGGGTAATTAGTCTCTAATCATCTGCTTAGTTGTGGATTGCAATTGTTATCAGTTTCTTGATAAAATTCTATGATAGAAAGTTATCTAAATCTCTTATTTCAGATCATTTCCTTTGAGAGAAACTATTTGAATCTTTCATATTTCTATTTGATTTCATAAACAAAAAAACAAGTTCATTTTCACAAATATATTTTCTTGAAATGTTATATTTATAAAACCTCCATTTCATATGTAGAATTCTTGGTTAATGACAAAAAGCATCTTCGTAAACCCTGGACTTAAGAATCCCTAAGTCTTATAAGGAACTCAAGAGGTGAATAGGGGGTTGAGCTTAGTTGGGAAAAAACAATTTAAGCATAATGGTGGAAGAAAAATTGGAAAGGAGTTTTCCAAAAGATTGATGGTTGTTAAGTGTTATGAATAGTGTGTTGTTGTTTTAGTATCATGAATAAAATGACAACCGGTAAGGGTTATTATAGCCAAGGGATCTTGAGGAATGTTTAAGATTTGGCTACATGTTGGCTCGACATTTAGCATACTTTAGGAAGCTTAATTGGGTCAAGAGAACCTCTAAGAATACAAGTTGGCCGACCAAAGTTGGTTTTGTATGGTTGAAAAGTGTAAAGGAGAACCTCAATAGGACAAGGCTAACTGGCCAACCCATGCATGCTGCACTTGTGCTAGACGACCAAGGACATATGTCGCAAGGATGGCTAGGCGAGAAAGGAAAGACTATGCATTTGGAGTATCAAGATAACTTCTAAAAGAGGAGGCTATGTGGTTAAGCAAGGCATGTTAGGCGTGGTGTTAACCATCCAAGGCTTGCTAGACATCTATGTTGGAAGGTTAGCCATACATGAAATGGATTTGGCGGTCAAGGGCTCATCTTTACACAACATGGTTTGTGGAAGACTTTTTTAGATGGTGTAAAGGTTAGGGCAAGCAAAAGTATATGCTAGGTGTTCTAAACTTAAACTAGGTAACAAGAATTGACTAAAGAACATCTCAAGGCAAAGGGGTAGGTAGCCAATGATGATATAAGCATTATGGGGCAAGATGTGAGGTGTAGTACAAGTCGCATAACATGCAAGGTATGTACGTACGTTTTGTCAAGTAGAAAGTGTAAGATAAACAACATGAGGTGGAAAGTGATAGATATGAGGTGTAAAAGGCAAGGAGGAGGTGTCAATTATCTATTAACTTTGGTCGTTATGATGTGTACCTACATGTACGGTGTCCCTTGAGATCACCACTGCTCACAGATCTATGACTGTGTGCGTTCGACAGGACCACCAATCTGTCATGGCATGTTTCATGAGAGGTTTGATGGGACCACTTCATAGCCCGATATCAAGTGTGTTCCTTCGGGATCACCAAACTGACGAATGTTCCTATGGGATCATTAAATTATATGTGTTCCATCGATCACAAGATATTTTATGGTATTTTCTAACAGAGAGTTAATAGATCGCCTAACAGGATCAGTAACAGGTTTCTTATTAGGTATATGTTTATATTCACCATTTTTTTATGTTTAATATTTTATTCAATGGTAGAGAAAAGAGAAATCTAGTGAGCAACAAATAAAAACAAGGTATTCTAACCTAATTTTCATGGAATCTCTACTGTGAACGATAGATTTAGTTAGAAAAAATAGATACTGTGAATATTACATATAGGATAATAGATACAACATAAGATAAAAACAAGGTGTTCTAACCTAATTATCATCCAATCAATGTGTTCCATCTTATACCTAGGAAACCATTCTTTCCTGTTACTTGGATGAGAGTGCGGAAAACTTGCATACAATAGACACATCTTAAGGTTTAAGTAACGGTAATAGAGTTATGTGATTGCACTTTTTATTGCTTGTGTAATCTAAATGCTTAGAATCTAAATGATAAACCCACAAGTAATCATATTGCATAAAACTTTTATGTCATATAATACATAGTTTCAATTGTGATTACAATAAAAACCTTATAATAGTATGACATGGACTATGACTTTCATCCATGATTTTCTCTTTTAACAAAGGATCGCTTGAAACAAAAAGTAGTTGTACATTAACAATGCTCCATCACTTCTCATAGTATATTTTGTTTGTTGCCATTTTATTACTTTTTTGGTTAGTTTCCTTAATGTTGGATTTTTTGCTCTGAGTTTGAATGACATGATCCACTAGTTTAGGTCTTACTTAGATGTGTGTTAATCAAACCTTCCCAATCTTGTACTGTAACTGTAGCATTTCCACTCATAAATTCCTTTGCTAGATATGTGCCAACCACACTTAACAAATCCTTAGCTACAACATTGGCCTTCTGAAGAGGATATTCAATCGTTCAATTATAATCTTTTATCGACTTCATCCACTTTCTTTGCCTCCTGTTTAAGTCAATTTACTCAAATATGTACTTCAAACTTTTATGATTAGTATAAATGTGACATGTTTCACCAATTAGGTAATGTCTCCAGATCTTTAGGGCTAGGACTATTGTCGCTAATTCCAAACGTGTGTCGGGTAATTTACTTCATGTGTCTTTAATTATTGTGATCCACATACCACTACCTTTACACTCTACAGTAGGATGCAACCTAGTCCTTGATGAGAAGCATCATAATAGATTTCATATTCTTTTCTAATTGTTGTATATGTCAAGATTGGAGCCATCACCAATCTTCATTTAAATTTTGAAAACTTTATTCAATTTGTTTGTCCACACATACCTTAATTTTTTTTTAGGCAAACTAGTCAATATGTGTGCCAATTTTGAAAATCCTTTAACGAATCATTGACAAATTCCTGTTATGTAATCCAAGAAAATTTTGTACTACCATTACCATTGTTGGTCGTTCCCACTTGACTACTGCCTCAATCTATTGCGGATCTACATTTATGCCTTCAACAGATACCATATATCTAAGAAACAATACTCGATTCATTGTTAAACTTTGCATGCAAGGTTATTATGAAGTGCTTTGCATGTCTTTCTTTGTCCTTTGAGTAAATCAAAATATCTCCTGTGAACATAATTAGCAAACTTGTTGATATACATATGGAATATACGTTTCATTAAGTCCATGAATGCTTTTGAGGCATTGGTCAATCCAAATGGTATGATTACTAGTAATTCGTAATGTTTGTATCTTGTCATGTATGTTGTTTTACTTCATCGATGATAATTTGACTGCAGGTTGATTTTTTTTAAAATGCTAAGGCTTCTTTCAGTTGGTCGAAAGGACCATTCATTAGGTGTAATGGATACTAGTTGTGAATGGTAATCTTGTTCAACTTATGCTAATTTGTGCATAACCTAACATTTTCGCCCTTCTTTACAAATGACACAGATGCTTTTCAAGGTGAAACACTTTGTCAAGTGTACTATTCATCCACCAATTCCTATAATTTAGTCTTTAACTCCATCAATTATTTAGGTGCCATTCTATACGGTGCTTGTGAAATAGGCATCGTTTTAGATAACAACTTCATTGAAAATTCTATTTTCTTATGGAATGGCATCCCTGATAGTTCCTCCAGAAATCCATCTAAGAATCATTGTACTATTGATATCTTTCTAGTTTTGTCTTGCTGATTTGGATATCCATTGTGAGTGTCAAGTAATGATAATTTGTAGAAATACAAGTTATTATGGTCTTTTAGATAGAACAATGGAGCTAAAATGTAAGATAATGTGTCAAAACACATAGCTTCTATCAGAAATTCATAAATAATATAAGAGAATACAACTTGCATAAGTCTCCATGCTTGTTTTACCGTATTTTTCATTGTTTTATCACATGATTATAAAGAAAAGAAAAGATAGTGAATCGTAGAGGTCGATAAGATCCTTGTCTGGCGATTAACATCCTTAGGCAAGAAACCACTTCAACACACGATAAAGATTCACTAGCAGACAAGAATGGTGGTTGGAGTTGATGTGACTTGACAAAAACTGCTTTCGACGCTGACATGATCAAAAGAATAGAAGTTTTCTGTCGAAAGTAGTCTATATAAAGTCTCCTTCCCTACCAATGGCCTTGTCTAGTTTGATTGGACCAAAACCTAGAGAGCTCCATGAGAGTCGGTGGAATGGACTAGCCTTTCCACCTTTCATGGAAGATTTCTATCCTCTTCTTCGATCAACTATGAGTGAGAGATTAGAGAAAACTAGAGAGAACCACCATTATCTTTCCCTAACTTGTAAAAGATCTAAATAATGCTTAGTTATTCTACGGTTCAGTTTTCATTTTTTTACTCTCTATTTTTGTAATTCATTGTAATGTATGAGTTTATATTGTACAGTGACCAAAGGCCTACATTCTTTAATACATTGAAATTTTATGCCTTTTCAATCTATCACGTTTTTTCTTTTCATTTGTCAAAGGGTAATTGCATTAGTTGAGCTTTACTCATTGCTAGGCCAACATTTGTCGTCAACTACTATAGAGAAAAGGTAGCAAGGATATAGCTAACGCGTACAGGAAGGAGTTTGATGACAATCTCCATCTTGGTGATTAAACCTCCATCATTTGTATCCCAAAAGGAGAATAGGTGTTGTAACTTGGTGTCGAGAGGTTGTCACCCTTAAAAGAGAGATAATATGAGTCTTATAAGTAACAACTTCTCGATAGCTATCGCGTAATTGACCTTTATAATTTGCATCCCTAGAGGGAAGTAAGTGTGACGTTTAGGCACTGAGAGGTGCTCGCCTTAATTAAATGGTAATCACTTGAACTCTATCGCATTAACAACCGCAACATGGCTTAATCAACTAGAACTCAGAGATCTTCCTTGACAACTTCTCAATACAAGTTAGTTCACTTTTCACCCTTATCCCACTTTTTGCCACTTTTTACAGAATTTCTAGTGTAGATAGCAATTTTAATACACATATACACATTTACTTTATACTTGTAGAGATTTTTTATCTCTTCAATACTGTATAGTTATTGTCTACCGTCAAGATGATAAGCAAGCTTTATAACTAAGGTTTGATAGAAATTCCTTGTGTTCGACCTTGGACTTCTTAAGAAACCTATCATTTCGCTTACACTTGGGCAAGCAATTGAAAAATTTGTACTACAGGTTTATTAATTTGAGAATAACCAATGCATGGATAGGAGAACCTTTATCACACACTCCTATCCTAACCGTCAACTAAGTCACACACTTAGAGCTTAATACTACTTAACCATGAACAAACGTCGCATGCATACAAAACGAACAACCAAATAATTCGTGTATCCTTTTCTTAGTAGCTTCTTAGCCTTCTATGTGGAGATCAAATAGGTTAAAAGAATCTAAATATCACCTTTGAATATAATTTCTACTCCTTCAGTTTGTCTGAATACAACCTTTCTTTGATGGAATCCCACTGTTGCATGATAATTGAATAGGCAATTTATTCCTATTATAACATTAAATTCCTATAAGTCTATTTGTATCAAGTTGACCATTAACTTTTTACTACCAAACTAAACATTCACAATTTAGGTAAATTGTTTTGACTACCAAAAGTAGTCCCTACTGGTGTTCCAATTAGTAATTTCTCAAGCAATAGTTCTATTTCTTTTACTAATTCCCACAATAAAAGCACAGATACAAATGGACTTGTAGCACCAGGATCCATTAAAATATATACATGCTTATCAAGGATGTTTAACGTACATATTACAACATCTAGCACTTCTTTATCTTCCTATTGAATTATCATAAAAATCTTTCCTTAAGAATGAGTCCGTCCAACTAGTTCCTTCTTCTTGTTTACTCCAATAGTTGAATTATCATATTGAAGATTGTTTTTTTTTTTTTTTTTTTTGCATCAAGATAAATAGAAAAATATTAACTTTGGTTTGGACAAATAGCAAAATAAAAATAAAAAATATATAGAATGCCAAAAATAACTCCACCCAATCTAAAACCCTAACTTTCAATTGAATGATTTTAATAACCACAAAAATTAAAAAATTCCTAAAATACCTTATAATCAAATCGAATACGAAGGCAATGAATTAATTACCTGTCAAAAATAAAATCAATCTAACTAAATCTCCCAATCTTCTCTTTCTACCTTCATATGTATGAAACCCTTGGTATTCTCCTTAGCCTTTCTTTCGTTCATCCAAGCAGAGGTCGATAATAGTGGTCGTGGACCATTGCCAAGAACCCTTCACGTCATTGGTTTCATTGCCTTTGTTCGTCCAACATTTCGCTGTTCAACATTCTACCTTCATCTGTTAACTCTCAAAATTACACTATTTCTAGTTCCCTTGGAGCGAATGCTCTAATACCAAGTTTTCACACTCCATCTCAGAGCACCTCCTCACTGGGCCCGAGATGTGGCATGAAGACGACCGACATCGTTCTTCTTCTAACAATCCCTGTCAACCCTTTTTACCTGTAACTCTTATCTAACTCATTTCAATTTAACTTACACATAAAATGCAGAAAGAATAGTTTAACTTAAAAACAATAATTTAAATCTTGCGAAACATTCTCAGGTTTACCCAACCATTAGACAACCTGCTCAACGGTCTTATATAGAAAAAATGAAATTTAGAAGCCCAACCAAACAAGACTACTACAAAACTCAAATCAAACTATTATATAGAGTCTATTATAGACAACGGTAACTAAGTCTTCTATTAGCTTAAATGCAAATTATCATGCATGCATAAAATAAGTCGTATAAAAATCTAATTAACTTTTAGCAAAGTAGGCGGATGCTTTAACAGGCATCAGAACCACGATCTCTAGTAAAGGAACTTATGGTTTAGAAGCAACTAGTTTGACTTTATTACATTATGGTAGGGCATGTCCAATACCTCTAACATCTTCCTTTCTAAACTTAACTCTACGATCCAGTCGAACACGTCGAGTACTCCAATCGTCTTTGTCGTAGTAGGGCAAACCTGACATTCACGACTGCAAGTTATGATGAAGTATACTCAACATCCACAATGAAATAATCTTTTTTTAACTCGACGATGTAGTAGGGGATGTCCAGTACTTCCATCATCTTTGTCGTAGTGGGACACGTTTGACACTCACGACTGCATCGCTATCCTAGAGTATACTCACTTTAAGAAGTAAGGGTTCACCAACGCACACATGCATCGACAAATTCATCAAAACACATTGAAAATACCTATCACGATGCCAAAACTAATGTCAGCAAGCACGTCAACACTACATCATCGAGATTGGCAAAACTAATGTGTAAACACGACGTGGGCCAAAACGTTTGCCTGACGGGGGCTTCGTCAACTCGCGCAAGACATCGGGAAAAGCCTCGTCTGACATCTGGCCAAAGCGTTAGCAAGTGGGGAACTTTCTATGGCTTACCTGTTTGGTTCTCGGTCTCATCAGTTTTTTCTCCTCTTTTCCAATCAATTTTCTAGAACACCAGAGCAAGGGTTGTTTCTCTTTAAAGCAACCTCATATTTTTTCGACTCAGCTCGTAATAATGTTCAACTTCCATCTTTGAACATTTTGCTCATGTCCCTACTCTTGGATTCAAGGTCCTCAAATGCAGTCAAAGGAAATTCTTACAGCTAAGCTCTTTTATAGTCTTCTCGTACTATTCTTTTTCTTTCTTTACTACTTCAATAATATATTGTAATTCTGAAATATACAAAAAATTTAATATAAAAAATACATTTAATCTACAAAGTTTCAACATAGTTTTATGTCATTTTGAATAACCAAAAACAAACAAATAACAACCTCCCTAACATTATGCATTCTTCAATTTTTAATTCTAACTTCAATCTTAAAGCATACATCATAACAACACTAAAACTGGTCACTAAATAAAAATATAAATACTAAAAATAATTTGAAATCTTAAATTTTCTTCATGCACGAAACGTTCCTCAACTTACACTCTTTACAGTAAACACTCAAACAATATTCGAAGAATCGAAAGCTCATCATCCATGGATTCCAACAGTAACAACAAAAACAACATGGTAAAACCTTAGTTTTATTTTAGTTAATGTTTTCATGGATTTTAACAAGAACAACTAAACGCTTATTTTCTTCAAATTTACACATACAAACTCATACAATTTTCACATAAATTACGCATACAATCGAAAATTCAAATACACACATTACACATAATATCAATACACACATTACACATACATTTTTAAAATTTCAAAACAAAAAAAAAATAGAAAACTTACACCTCGTTGTCAGCAACGACAGAGGAAGAGGGAGGAAGAACGACGATGTGCGATGAGTGGCAGTGGATGACCGACGATATGAATGACGAAGTGCGGCAGCAATGGCGGATCTCCTTTCTTTCTCTTTATTTTCTTTCTCTCTTTTTATGTGTGTTCTGTGTTTTATGAACACATAACAAATAGGGTAAGGAATTACTGACGCAGTTCAAAGTCGTTGGCAAATCGGACTATCCCCAACGCCATAAAGTGACACGTCAACATTAGTATAACCAAAGCCAATATTTCACTAATGGCGTCGGAAAAAATTATTTCATAAAATTTATTATTTAGACATTCCCCAATGCGGTCAACACGTACATCGGACTTACTCTATAGAATTACCGATGCACTTTATAAACGTTGGGAAAAGTGTAACATTTATACCATTATTTAAATATTACCCGACGTCTTGCTTCGCTGCATCGGGGATAGTTCAACGATCTCATAATTATGTCAACCTGTCCTAATGTGTTTCCTCAGTGCATCGAACTCACGAATTAGAGTAATTTATTAACTCTTCCCCAGCGTGCTTCTCTACTACGTCGGAGAAAAGTTTAATGATAAATTTGAAAAATAAAAATGGCGTACAAAGTCCAACGTGATGGATTAAGACATTGACCTTTCTCGACACTGCATGGCCTTTATTAAAATGGGTCTATTTTCACGACGTTGTGTTTGCCGACTTTCGTCACGATGTCGAAAAACCTTCATTTTCTTGTAGTGACTCAACATATCGACAATAGAATAATCTTCTTTGTGCACACAGTATCATTATAATCTCAATCTCAATCTCACTCATGTATTTAATATCGCTCTTAGAGATATTAAAACATTTAATCGTGCTTTGCCCTTAAGATTTTCTAGCTTAAGTCTCAAGTTAGGTTAGCTCGTACTTAACTACTAGAGCTCTTTAACTCGATGCCACTCTTGCATCACACCTTGCCTAAACTTATCCATAATTTAGATATATATTTTCATAATTAACTCCACATCCAAATAATTAGCTTGGAAATCACATGTTCAGGGAAACATGTTCAACTTGAATGCTTTTAAACTTAAATCATGCATACTTATTTATCAATGTCACAAAAGCTCTTTCTAAACTTGAAAGTCATGCTTGGTAATACATTTATGGCTTAAGAATAAATCAAATACTTTTAACTCAAAGCATGCTATAAATATAACTTAATTATACAAGTTTTAGAAAATTATTTGAAACTCCTTTTAGTCACTCGCAACTTTTGGTTAGGTTCTTGGTTTATAGACTCGCTCTATTTCTTCTTGCCTTGAAAATAAAAAGAAAATGTTAAGTTACTTTTGTGTTCCAACTAAAGGAAACTTCTTCAACTTCTTACCTTCTTTCTTCTTCTTAAGAGAGCTATTTTCTTACTAACCTTGAATTTCATGAAGACTTTGAGTGGTCGTAGATTACTCAAGACCAATTATTAAAACTTCCCCTAGCTCAACAAGAGCTCCTAATCGATTTACAGCCTAAAACAACAAGCCCTAACTAATTAGAAAACTTGCTCTTAACTTTTTTAAACAAGGTAGGAGAAACTTAAACTTACTTAGATCTAACCTTAAGCTCTATACACTTCCTCTTTAGCTCAAACTTAGCAACACTCTTGCCTTCTCGGATGTCTCTTGGTTGACCATCCTAAACTGAAGCTTGGTCAAACTACCCTCTAGCTTAACTCCAACACTTGCTAACAAATCTCAACTCCTCTCTACTTCTTCTTTTTACTTTGCTCTTGAAGTGGAATGGTGAGAAGTGAGAAATTAAGGCTTGTGGGTCTTAAAATGAACTCTGTATCCGAACAACGCTAACCCTCGCTCGATAGAAAATTTTAAAAAAATATGTTTGCCGCCCGTACTTTATGTGATCTCAACCGAGATTGTCCTGAGATCAACCGAGAAACCTAATATTCCCTTTCCTGCTTCGAGTCTCGATCGAGCATATCTCAGGGTGGCCCGAGAGCTTGAAAATTTTGTTCTTAAGTTCTAATCTCAATCGGACTCGAGTCCAAATGGCCTAAGATTTGTTATCTACGTTCTCTATCTTTTAATCTCGATTTGTTACAACTTCAACATGGCCCTAGATTTTCTCTCTACCTTTCAATTTCGGTCTGTCACATCCTTTAGATGCATAGAGATTTTCTCTTTATCTTCTTTGCCCTTTCTCTCAATCGAACAAGGCCGAAGATTTCCACTTTTGTCCCAAGATTCCACCTTTGGGCACTTGCATTCTTCAGTTTGCCCCAGAATGCTATCCTGAGATCCTTGACCTAGCTCGAGACTCTTGGACAAACTCTTAGCTTATTTTCTTAACTTTCTAGCAAGCAAATGGTGTGAAAGATACTAGTATTACAGTATCTATACTATATGTCCTAAAAATTAATCAAAAATACTATATTTCTAATATTTCTATATCCAAATATAATCATACTTGAAATTCATTGTTAGATAGGTAGTAAATATTAACGTGTATCATGTAAACTAGAATCAACCTTAAATAGCTAGTTGTTTGAAACCTTCCATGTTGAAGTTCAAATTGATGTTGATATGTATTGACAAACTATGACAATCTAGAGCATTTAGCATTTTCTGTCTTCGCCCTCAAACATCTATTCTAGCATATTCTTTATGTTTAGTTAGTACGTAGTTTAAAGTATACAATATTTGATATTTTTTCTGTTAGTTATAGTTATTAAACTTATAATTAAGTCACGATGCGACATACACATGTTATGATCGTTGTGCACAAGGAGAAGCAACGCATGACCCAATTGTATTAGATGACTATTTTTTCTAGTACAATTCAACTACGAGATGATTTATCACACCTGAAGACGTTTAGTATTAACACATGGTAAGTTATTTAATACTATACATTTTAATATTATATGACATGAACATTATTTAATGTTATATATTTAAACATGCAGAATAATTTTGTTCAAGACGTACACAAGTACTCAGTGGAACACGATTTACTAAATTTGAGTTCAATGTGTGATCAAACCTTTTGTAAATGTAGAATAAATATACAGCAGACAAGATGACTCAATGTTGCTAGCACTGATTGAAGACGTATTCAATGTATACGACGACAAGGCGATGATGTTGCAGAGGGAAATGTGGATCATGCGAAATTTGTAATTCAGATTTTTAATTTATATGAACTTCAATTTTTAATTAAAAACTATATGAAATTGTTTTCTCCTTTATGCCAAGACCATTGTCATATTTGAGACTTAAAAAGAAAAAATTAACAAAATTCAAGGAGTAATATAGATTGAGCTAGAAAGAAAACTCTTAGAAGCTTAAAGAAGAAAAAAAAAATCAATTGGTAACATTTCTGAAAATTGTTCTTGCAATTTAATCTATTTAAGATTTCATTATTAACTAAAACTTTTATGATTTCATTATTAAACAAATAATTTTAAAAATTAAAGACCATTATTAAACAACCGATACAATACTCCTAAGTTAGCAAATATTCATTCTATATTTAAACGTGGATGTTGAAAAAAAAATAAAATAAGCATGTTATTAATTTGTTTTAAATAAAAAAAGAACATGCATTGCTTCAATTTAATAATTAAAAAATTTAAACAGAATATTGAAGTTGTTAAACTTGGTACAAGACTTTGGTCATAACTAGTTGAAAGGAAGTCGTGTTTATAGATGACTTTCTTCCACACTAGTTTCACTCTATTTTTTACAATAGTTTCAATTTTAATTTTTTTTAATTTTTTCCTGACTCATAAGTTTTTCATGTCTGAAAAAAAAATCATTACAGTTAAATAACTCGCAAATTATTATCTTTATGGTATTTGTTTAATTTGATATATTTTTTATTATTTAGTTATTTTATGTCTAATGAGATTCTTAAAAGTAGCCGTACTCTAGCCTTTATATTAATTATTTTGCTTTAATGAAATGAGGATTATTTCTCTTCTTAATTTTTGCCTAATGTATACTCATTCAAAGCATAACAAATCCTAATTTAGAAAGAAATTACGTTTTTGGTAATTAGTTGAAGAAACAGTTTATATTGTGTTTTAATATACAAGTGATAATTTTTCATTGTTTTTTACTAGAACCATTCACATATCGGCCTATATTTAACAATATATTTTAAAAGATTTGATTCAAAACTGTACATGAAATGCTCTTCAACTCTAAACTCTTAATTAACTAATTTGGTTATTAATTGTTTTTTTCTTTTAGCTTTTTTTGAAATTAATGAAAATTAGGAACAAAATATTTGTTCTACACAAAATGAGATAGATCATCAAAATCTTTAATTCAAGAGTATATTTAGGGACAAAGTCACAAAAGAAGAGAAAATGACCAAAAGAACTCTTTAAAAAATAAAAGAGAGAGAAACATATATATATATTTCGAATAATATATATACTGTGAGGGTATTGACAAGTGAGTTAAATAAACATATTGGTTTGTTATGAGGTAGACAAACAATAATGCATGGCCACCATATCTTATATCAATATAAGAGAGAAAGTGCCAAT
>JBBPDI010000005.1:15311460-15326456 GCA_037974545.1 Cucumis variabilis | reverse complement strand
TGACATATAACAACAACAAAGCACGAATATATCACATCACACGAATTGAAGTATATAGATACAGATCCATCACATCGTGGAAGACGGATAACAACTTTAACAAAAGAACAACCTAAACCCAGAAATTAAAAGAAAATGCATAAATGAAAGTAGATTTTCTTAGTCATTTTTTGCAACAAGGACAAATTGCCTTTTTTTTTCTTTTCTTTTTTTCCTTTTTTTTTAATTGTGGAAGCACAATAAGGATGGACTATCATAATTCATATCCACATCCCAAGTTTAAAAACATAAAAATATAAAAATACTATAATCTAAATATAAAAATTATCAAAACATCTCTATAAAGTACAAAGAACATTAGCTACTCCAATGATGCCCAAATATGTAAAAGTACCTAAGACAACTCTCGGTCTAAAATCCAGAAATTGGCATGAGTAGATACAGAGCCTTGACATCAAGCAGTTAAAAAAAACAACTAAAGTAATAGGACCCCAATCTAAATTTAAACTTTAATTAGTTTTGAGACATCACCTTTCCGTGCAGAAGAAATAAGTGTGCTTGATCATGCTTTGCATTGCGCACTTCATTCTCAATAAACAGTTGCAAGCTGCCCTCTAACCACCTCACAACACATGCATTGCTTTCATACTACAAATTGAATATATATGTGTGTGTTAAAACTCAAAGTAGTTTACAAAAATGAAGAAACAAGTACTGCAAGAGCAAAGCATATACTCAGTTGCTAGTTTTAACGATATGGAAAACATTCAAATTATTTAAATCATCCATATCTTCCACCACTATAGAACTCATCAAAGATGAACAACCCCATCGCAATCGCGTAAACTTCATCACAATTTCCTTAACCCACTCAATCATTTCATTCCCTAACACCAACATCTCCTCCTCCGAATTGTCATACTGCACCAAATGGTTTCCAGCCTTCTCATCAAACAATTTCAATCAAACTCTCTTTCTACCCCATAAACACATGAAATAAGAGAAAATAGAGGTACCTGCAATATCTACAAGTGGTAGAGGAAAATGGGTTTAGTAGGAAACTTAAATCAATGGCAGCCATATGCTTACAAAGATTGTTCTTTAGAGATTTGCATCATATATTATCCTAAATGGTTTTACATCATCTTTCCACCACCTCCACCTTTTGGCTATGGCAACAATGGAGATCTTAGGAAAGGAAAGAGTTTCATCATTCCCAGTTGAAAGTAGATTTACAAACTATACAACATTTGAAAATTTTTCACTATTCTGTCACTAGCAATCTCAAACAGTGTCACTCTTACTTTTGTCTCAACAAAAGCACTCATGTCAAAAACTGAAAAGAAAGAAAAACAATCTAAATCAGACAATGTTGAAGGACCATATCTATAAAATAAGGGGGAAAACTGTACAAATTAATAGCGTAAAGAAGCATTAGAAATACTAGCGAACAATACTGTTTAAATCTCAACACTTCAAATTTTGCATGAAAACCCAGAGAGAGAGAGGCGTCATACCTTCTTGACTAAACTCGCATTCTGAAGGCAACATCTCCACTTTGAAAAATATTTTGGAAATTTAGCAGAAAAAGGACCACTAGATATCCTTCCATCATTGTCACAAAAATTCTGGTCTATGCTTGAATATTTATTGATTGTTGAGATGCTGATAGAGGTCAAATGTAAAATAATAACTTCATCTCTAAGCACCTTTTCCTTTTATCAGTTTGCTTCTCTTTTTCATTGAACTAACCAATAAGATAGTGGCACTTAGTTATCATCAATGAAGTGCTCCATGAAGCATCATTCTTATCTTATAAAAAACCATAAACATGTTTACGATTAAAATTATGGACGTTACAAACAATAAAAGACTTGAGAGATTGTTTATTGTAATATTTTCTCTTAAACTAAATATTACACCAAAGATTTCACACCTATCTTACCAAAACAACAAATAAATATTGCTTCAAATAAAACATGAAATAAGAAAAACAGATGTTTAAGTAGGAAACAAGATAGGGAAGCTTACAGAGAAATCACAAATCCCTTAGTAGAACAAGCAACTATTTTCGAGGTGCATGGATCAACTGAATTTATGTCCCATCCCTGCATGACTCTCAGCTCGTCCTTTATCCTACTCTTCATTGACAATTACTTACAAGTATACAATTAAAAGAATAATAGCACGATCTTTTCCATTTCCATTTATTTCAATTACTTACAAGTATACAAGCGAAAACTTATCTCCATCAGAGAATCTTTCTGTGATCGTAATGTTTAAATATTAAATTACAATAAAGTGATCTAAACCAAAGCCTTGCAGTTTGAGATATTAGGTGTTATGTTGCTCATCAATTGGTAAGAAACTAACACAAACTAACTTAAAGGAAAGAGAGAACAAAATGAATGAACTCATTAGCTCTTGTTGTATCATCTACATGGAACTCCAACATAACATCGTTCTTCAAATGCTTAGGCTACATCAGCTAGAGACACTTCAAATGCTTGCTTCGAACCAACCAAGAAAGTAAGCATATTTCCTACAAAAAAATAAAAAAAATAATTAAACAAAGACACCATTCTTGTGGACGTGGTTACATTGCTTAAAAATTTTAAGAAGAATCAAATATCGGAGAGAGATATATAGAAAAGAGAAGGTGAAGGGGGGAATAGTTAAAGAACAAAATGCTTGGTAATCTTACAAAATAATGAATGAAATTTTGACTGCACATGCCAGTGTAGTGTCTATTTTGAGAGAATAGATTAACCTCAAAAAATAAATTCACAAAGATAACTTCTATATTTGATTTGCACACAACTTAGATTAGAAACACAGAAAATTAAGGAAAAGTAATCGTACGTTAGAGCTAAATGCCAATATAGTGTAATTCCTAAACCAAGGCTAGTGGTTTTTTAAGAGCCAACTAGTCTCTTCTTAAAGAACTAAAGTTTCAATCTTATACATGCAATGATGCGATAGAGTAAGAGTTCTTTGGATACAACATTGGTATTGACGAGTAAAACAAGACAAACATAACAAGTGATAGACTAAATGCATCAAAACAGCTTACCATTAGCTCAACTTCACCTCAATTATGACTACTGACAGAAATAGAAGACCGAGGACTCACTCTTTGAAAAGAATAGGAATGAATATCTCACAAACATTTTTTCAAACACCTTACCTACAACAAAAAGGTTATACTATGTTATGAAAAGTACTTTAAAGATTTATTTACACCTCTAGCTTCATATATTATTTCCTTTGGAAACACCAAGATAAATCACAAAGGCACTCACTTCTTAATTAACCTTATACACCTTCTTATGTCGTGAATAAACCAAAGCAGTTAATAAGTGAATCCTAGGAAGAGTAGTGTGAGAATCAACCAAAGTAGTTAACAACCGACGATGGTGGCGAGCACAACGTGAAAGAGATGAGGGTTTGATGTTCGTGAAGAGCCAAACGTGAAAGAGACGAGGGTTTCGACTTAGTGGTGACAAGCAGATCATGAAAAAGATGAGGGTGGTGGCAAGGCTGAGCACGGCGAGCACGGACTGGGTACCACTGACGCTGTGGTGGTGGCGGCGGCAGTTGTTTGGAGAATAGAGGAAAGTGGAGTGTCAGATTTTAAGAAATAAAGAAAAATCGTGAAGGAAGGGTGATTTTTAGAAAGAGTAAAGTCAAAAAAGGTTTTTTGACTTTTTATAAAATTATAAATAAATTATAAATAATAATAGCTAATAAATTAAAGAGAGAAATTGGCATTAATATCGTTTTTTAAAATACGAATGATTAATGTCAGTTTTAAAACGACATTAAACCTTTCTCATTAATGTCGGTTTAAAATCGACATTAATCATCCGCATTTTAAAAAATGACATTATTGCCTATTTCTCATTTTGTTTCTGTCTGACATTAAAGGCCTGAATTCTTCTACTGATTTACACTCGTCAAGTGATATGTATAGCTCAACTAACCCTATAAGCTTTATAAGTTAAGCTTCTTATCAAGAACTTATCACATACATAAACTACAAATAACACATTGACAAATGAATAGTAAAGACATGACGAATTGAAAAGGTATAAATATGCTATATATTATAGAATGCAGGTCTTAGACCACTATATAATATGAACAAATACATTTCAAAGAAGTACAAAAATGAAGAGTACAAAAATGGACATTATAAGTTAAAGGAAATGGAAAATGGAGTCTTCTCTACTCAGACCTTAAGCTTTCACCTACAGACTGACCAAAAAAGAAGATAGAATTTCAGAGATGGCAGAAATGCTACTCCTTTTCACCCTTCTCTAGGGTTTGGCCCATTCAGGCTTTCAAACGGTCCATTCAGACATCTGACTTCTCTTGAAGTCGACCTCTTTAACTTGGTAGGGATGGAATCCTTTTATAGGCAACTTTCGGTGGAAAACTTCTATTCTTCTAAACACGTCAGTTCTAAATGTAGTCTTTGCCAAGTTACATCAACTCCAACTACCATTCTTGTCTTCTAGTGAATCTTTCTCACGCACTGATGTGGATCTCACCTAGAAAGTGTACTTGCTAGACAGGGTCTTCTCGCGTAGCCTTCATGCGAGTTCCTCTACGATTTAGTAGTCTCTTCTTTGATTCATAATCCTTCGTTAAAACATTAAAAATAGGGTGAAAAAAGTGTAGTAACTTATGTATAGTGTATTTTTTTTAGTATTTATTAATTTACAACATATGCTACGTGTTTTGACACACTTACTACGCATTTTGGTCTCATTATTCTATCTAAAGGCTATAATAACTTATATTTCTACAAGTTATCAATAATCTGCTACACTGTATTAAGAAAGCTTTGCATTTAAGCCTTGTGTTTTAAGAATTGGTAGAAAATCTATTCCGCTTACTAGGCGTTCAACGTTTATCACGCGGTGGTTTTACATTAACGGTCTAGGTGACATACCTCCACTTAGTCCCAAGAAGTATTTTGGGAGGGTCGTTACATAAACAATGAGTTATTTGAAGAGATATACATCCAACGACCTAAAGGGTTTGTTTTCCCCAGTCAAGAAACAAAAGTTTGCAAATTAATAAGGTCTCTCTATGGATTAAAACAAGCACCAAAACAATGGCATGGAAATTTGATAGTGTAATGTTGTCAAATGATTTTAAAATTAATGAATGTGACAAATGTGTAAATGTCAAAAGTAATAAGAATGATCATGTCATTGTGTGCTTGTATGTTGATGATATGCTAATTATAGGTCGCAATAACAACATTATTAAGGCTACTAAACAAATGTTGGCCAATAAATTTGAGATGAAAGACCTGGGCGTCACAAATATTATTCTGGGTATTCAAATTTCTAGAACACCACAAAGGTTAGTATTGCCTCAATCACATTATGTTGATAAAATACTTGAGAAATATATAAAAAAAAAACATGACATTATTATAGCAGAAACCTCAATTATTGATAATCTCCATTTCAGTAAAAATAATGGAGATAGTACAACACAACTAGAATACTCTTCTTATCACACCACCACACAAAGTGGCCCAACTCCTCACATTTGTGAGACGCGAACACGACTTGAGCAGCCCTGCCACTTCCTAGCGAAACACCATAACGCTTAGCTTTAAACTTTAATTCTTAGTCTTTATGCTTAGCTTGATCTTCAAACTTAACTATTAGATGGTAAACTTTACAACGCAAATTAAAATAAACAAACTTCTTTTATTAGATTAACCACATGCATTTTTGTTAGAATTTATATCATAAGACTCACAGTTTGTAGTTTAAAATTATATTCTAAAAGTGGTCATTCGCATAAGTTGCATAAGTATTAATGTGTGTGGTGAAAGCACCAACATAATGCTCGCCTTAAATTAGGATAAATTGCTGATAACCCATCCAAATTGATTAGATACAAATCATAGCTTAATTTTAAGTATTTGGATCCTGAGATGAGAGCAATTATGGCCAAGGCGCTGAGAGGACACTCGCCTTAATTTTGAACTTAATAGATACTTTGTATTACCGCAAAATATTAGTGCACAGTATATTGAGATTAAGTAATTAAATATTATTTTATGTCATGTCTGTTACATTAGTTCACACTTCATCTCCATGTTCATCTTACACCACCAATTACACCTTAGTGTATAATTACACCGTATAGATTATACCACATAAGATTAGTTGTGCAATATATTCAATTAAGAATACCAATTCCCTAAGTTCAACCCTGGACTTACCAGGATACCACTCTTCACTTACAATTAGGTGATAGAGAGGATATATACCGTTAGAAATCAACAACACATAGGTAGGAAATGCCTCTTTTATCGCATAATTCTGTCCTAGTCACCCATTAAGTCGCTCACTTAAAGCCTAACATGACTTATTCATGAATGATTGTTGCACGAATAAGCAGCCATGTCTTGGAACTTTCAAACAAACAAACTTGCTTGTTCGTTTGATTATCTACAAACCTTACTTCGAAGATATGTCATGTTGGGCTCTAATTGAGCGACTGAGTAGGTAGCTAGGATAGGATGATGCGATAAAAGATGCATGTCCTACCTACACGTTGTTGATTTCCTAATGTTATACATGTAGTACAAGTTTTCCTTTATATCTCTCAAAGTCTAACCTAAGAGAGGTTTCCTAATAAGTCTATGATCGAACTCAAGGATTGGTGTTCTAATTGAGTCTATCGCCCAACTAATCTTATGCGGTATAATCTATACAATATAAGTATGCAAAGTATATTTTTCCTAATTATATACACTAAAGTGTGATTGGTAGCGCAAGATGGACATGGCTATGAAGTGTAATGAAATGTGAACTCATCTAGCATGCGCAGAATGAAGGAATATTTAACTAATTAATTGCAATGTGTTCTACAATATCATTTTGAGGCGATACAAAACATCTATTAGCTTCAAAATTAAGACAAGCATCCTCTCGATGCCTTTGTCATACTTGCTTAGCTTTCGGGATTCAAATACTTAAAGCTAAACAATGATTTCTACCTAATCAATTTCTATTCATGATAAGCAATTTATCCTAATTTAAGGCGATCATCCTTTCAGTGCTTTTACCACTCATGCTTGGCATTTCTCCAACCTTTGTGAAAGATGAATTCGACGATTAGATTGTATTTCTACATTCTCTTCGTCATCTGGTTAGTTAAATATGGGTTTTCATGTGTCAAGTGATCATAGCCAACACAATTGTCTTTTCTCTCAAATAAAACAAGCATTGATGGCCACGTTTAGCTAAGTAGAACTTATAATACATATAACGAGATTCTCTAATATTAATAGAACATTACATTGTTCATTAACTAATTAAATGTATTAATATATAACTGAAACTTTAGGCCTCTCGGCCACTGAGTCAATATTACACATTAATACAAATGAAATACCAAATGGGATACAAAGAAATGAATCAAGCCTCAAAGTATGATTTCTCATACTTCTTGGCTCTGAGTTTTGCCTGTTATGATGAGGGAAAATGGTAGGGAAAATCTCTCTCTCTCTTTTGTTCTAGACTCTCACCTAAAACTTTAAAAAGTAATAGAAGTGGGATAAAGTTGCATCGACACTGCAGATGTCCCTTTGTCCTTTTTCTAATATTCGCGCCAACCATTTTTGTCTGCTAGTGCTTCAGATCCCCTAGCTCGTTATGATCGTTGCCTTGCTGACTGTGTGTATCAACTCGCCTGATGTTCTATCACCAGGCTATAGTCTTTTTTGCCTAAAATCCTGCAATAAGACAATTAAAATGCGATAAAACAGGGATAAAGTTATTTTGTAGTTCGCGATGCCCAACTTAATCAATTCTTCTGCTTTTCTCCACGATTTCATCCAATCTTTATGCATTAAGGCTTCATTATTTCACATAAAAGACTACAATAACTTGTATTCTTACAAGCTATCACACTCCAAATTTAAAAAAGTGCTTATTCTCAATCATAATTCCAGAATTCTAAAAATTCATCCCTTTTGCAAGCTCCGCTAAACTTCTCCAAATGCATTTCTAATTTATTTCACATTCTAAACATTTCATACTTTCCTCACTTACTCTATATTTGAAAATATTTCAAGATTTTAAACGCAACAAGCTTAAGTCTCAAATATACTTGTTCATTTCTAAAAAATCATATTTTCATTTTTAAGATACGGTTGTTGTTTCAAAAAAAATTTGGTTCCTTTCTTTTAGCGGAAAACTCTTTTATTATTTATTTATGTTTGGCGTTGAGTTGGAAAATCATTAGTATTCTATGAATCTATTCCTCTTCTCAATTATAACTTTTATCTTAACTTATTTACTTTACTCTTAGATTTTGTTGAACCTTTGCTTCTTATTTTGGTTTAAAGGTGATGTCATTATTGGAGTTTACTTCAATTGAATTTAAATAAAATAATAAGTTTAGTTTTTTTAAGGAATTTTAAGTTCCAACGCCTGAAAAAGATTTTTTTTTTATTTTTCAAACGCTTTAGCTCAGACTTCACACATCCTCAAATTTAGAATGAAGCAAGGTCTTCATTGTGAAAAAGTAAATGATAAGATGAACTTAGAAAAATGTTACAAAAGAGGTTTGAGGTAAAGCATGCTCGCCTATAGATTACCAGAAATATTTACTAAATATATTTCACTAAGGAAAGTTTCAGCACCAGATACTAGTTGCCTTAGAGTTTGCATGAGTATTATCTTACAAATTATTCTTGCGAAACAACAAAAGATAGAACACAAAGAATACAAGAATAAAAGCAAGCGTTAAGAAAAGTATAACACATAAATGAAAAAAAACTTTGTAACTTGAATGTTATTAAACAATAAAAGATATACAAGATTACAAAAGAACAAAATACATAAGACAAAATAAATTTTTAAAAATGGATAGAAGCACTCCTAAATTTAATTTTCTTAGATGCGGTCAAGGGCGCCAAAATTTGCAAGTTGAAGTGATGGGTAAAGGGCTTCTAACTTTGGGAGGATGACAGATGAAACCACACTTTGTACAAATATAGTGTGGATATACTCCCTGAAAGCTCTAACTGTCTATCACATCAGTCTCCCATCTGCCACATCTTTTTCAAACTGCGCGATGACTAGGGAAGTGAGATTGGAGACTGCGGATGACAACTGGTCTTTGTTCACTGCCATCTTTGCTAACTGCTACTGATGTTGGATTAATAACTGTTTCAGTTTGGTGCTTTCATCTTGTACTTTTGCTAGCATTGTTTTCATCTTGTACTTTGCCATCATTGTTTTCATCATGTCATTCACAGCGTTATAGACCGTTTTCTCATCTAGGACTTGTTTAAAATAATCAAAAGTTGGCTTGCAAATGGTTGATCCAATGTACTCATAAAGATCCTCGCCTTCACTCTCAACAAAGGACTCTTCTGGATCTTGGTCTTCCGATACGAATGAGCTTCTCTCGCCAGTTACACCAAGGTTAGTTTGTTTCGCCAGTTACACCTTGAAGAGTGGGTTATCAACCACAAATCTTGTCTCCTTTTCTCTAGACTTATACATAGTTGTCGCATCATTTCTTGTTATGTCCCCTTCAGGTAAGACAACTATAAAGACATTCTTCTTGGTTCCCTCTGTAGGAAAGGGGATCACTTCATTCTAAATGGCCTTGGGATCAATCAAACGAATGTTGAGGTCAAGGCACAGTAGTTCATTATTTAGAGCGGACTAAAGGGATGGCATAATAAGGATCGACAACATAGAGGTTCGTCACCTAGGAGAGATTTCTGGAAGAGGGGAAAGGTTGTCATCTAGAAGGAGTGAGAAGTTAGAATACGATGGCTGGAGAGGGTGGTTTCGGGATGGATAGATAGCCTAGGGCTTTGCTATATTGTCAAGATAGATGAATGGTTGTTTATGGGTGGCGGTAGGTCATTCTGAGGCGATGGAGGCAGTAGACGTAGGCTTTGATCATTTTTGGGAGGGGATTGTCATTTTAATACGGAGGAAGGGGAAAATTATCATTTTTAGGAGAAGGGGTTAGGTCTCTGATACAGAAAGGCGGGAGATTTGCTCTTCATCTAAAGGGAGATGAACAACTCTTTTGTGGCAAGGGGGAATCTTTTCCTTTGTCTCCACCTACGACATCAACTTTTAACTTCTTTGCAGGTTGAGTGGAAGTTCATGCAACTTTCCTCTTTAATGGTGGTAGTGGAGGTGAATCTTCTTCTTCGTCCATCCTCTCAGGCTCCTTCTCTAAGCCTAATGCAAAGAATATTGCGTTGACTGATTTTCATTCTATTAAGGATTCTTGATTCATATCCTCTTTTTATTAGGAAGGAGCCGAGTGATGTGCCAGCACGACTAATTGAGTGCCCCTTTATTTTCATTCTATTTACTTACAAGAAATTACTTGAATAATCGGTGACTATCCATCAAACAAAGGTCTAGGGTACGCAGGATTCATCTGGAGAACTATCAAGGGTCCTTTTGCTTTTTTACGGATAGTCCTACGGATAAATCATCAGAGACCTCTTCTCCCGTAGAATGACTTAGATCGAAGGGGTACGCACCCGCCCTTTTGACTTGTTTATACCGTAAATATTAGAATAGCGAATAGTCCTCTGGAATCCCCCTTTAGACCAGGACCGTTATAGAGCCAGCAGAACCAACTACCTTCTATTTATTTATCCGAACTATCAAGGGTCCAGGTTCAATTATATACTAAATCTCATCCTAACTCATTCATGAAATTTTGTAAAAATAGTCAACAAATTAATTATAATTAAATTTCAAGTCAACCCATGCATGGATAAGTAATGAAACAAATAAAGTTTGTAATCATTTTCATAGTATAAGATTCATTGTGAAAAGAATAACTAAAAGAGAAGTCAAGAAATATATGTAATCGTATGTTGTATAAATAGTTAACTAATATTAACTTATACTATCAATTTCAATACTTTTTTTTTGTAAAAAAATTATAACATTATTTTAATTTCACAATTCAATTTACGTTAAAATACCTTTAGTCCCATATTAAAGTTGGTTCCGTTTTAGTCATGATATTTTCAATTATCCAACTTTAGTCTCTATATTATATAATTTTTTAGTTTTAATCATTCAAAATTAACATTTAACAGAATTGGTAAAATAATAATAATAGATTATAATTTTTATACAAATAAATACAATAAGTGAACTACCAACATATTTTCAAAATTTATAGTAAAATTACTAATAAATAACAGAAAGGAGTCTAAAAATAAAAATAAAGTAAGTTCATACCAATTAAAGTAAAGTTTGAAATTAAAGCAAATTAAAATATAGGGAATTATTTAATAGATACTAAGCATTACGTTTAGTGCGGCGTACTTAAAGCAAATTAAAACTTGAATTTGAATTAACAATGAAATTAATTGATATATAATCCATATTTAATTAATTAGTTCAAATGACATATTTCATAGATGGATTCCTTGCTTGTGTGAATCTTCCAACTGCTAAGCAAAGACAACAAGAGATGTTTGTAGTTTGTCGTTTGCTTTCAGCTGTAACTTTGTGTTTGTTAATTAGATATAATCATTTTGATTTTGAGCGATTTTCCTTTTACATAAAAATAATAATGATAACTCAAAAATATATTATCCTGCATTTTGTTAGACTCATATTTACGAGGGAATATATCATTAAGTCCTCTTCGATCTAAACTCATTCGCAAAACATGATTTCACATCTGTATGGTAAGTTAGTATCTAAGTCAAAGTAGTGTCAGGATGATGAGCACATTACAGTGTATTGGTCCATATTTGGATTGAGTATCTTGAACCTACTTGTAAAATAAAATTAAACTCATTTTGTTCCAACAATTTTCAATCCAACTGTTTTCACACCTGACTATCTAATTTCCATTTCATCTTCTATTACTTATGTTTGTCAATACTCCTCTAACTCTCAATAACTCTAACTATATTTCAGCTCCCTAAACGTCTTTTTTAAAGTTAGGGTAAGTTTTGTTATGAAAATGGGTGTCCTCCTACTTACAAAAATACTAATCTCTCGTAGATTTTGTGTATTGTTTCCATGAGTTTGGTACATTGGACCCAATGGGCCTACAGAATCATGGCCCTGGGACCAATGGGCTAATGAACCAGTTGCATGCCTACAATGTTTTATTTTGAAGCCTTACGAATCTGTTTAACATTATCATGAAAAATATTTTAGAATAAAATAGTTAGACATTCAATTGTAGTTAAAAGAATCCCAACATCTCAACTTGGTTTAATTTATATATCACTCAACTCTACATTAAAATAAAGTTATTGATGAATCTAAACTCCAAAATGAAATAAATAGTGTTTTCATACATTTGTTTGTAATTTTAAAAATCGGCTAAAATTTCACAGAAATGGTTTGGAAGGGGTTGAATAAAGAATAATGATATATTTTAAAATTATATGAAAGAAGGCATTAAATGTCATAACAACATTATGATGAAAAACACAACTTGCATTCAACTAATAAATATCTAAACTTCATGTTATTCAACATTCTTTTGAAAAAAGAAAAACAAAATGCATATTAATGTTATGAGTGATTCGAATTTGACTAACGTAAAGAAAGCCATAAAATGAAAATAGATTATAACACAAGTTTTAGCGTTCATTAATATTCAAAAAGCAAATACTGTAATTTAAGATATATAATAAAAAATATTATTAATAGTTTTGGATGATAAAATAAAAATACTCTCTTGTCGGCACTGCACCCTCCAAAGTTTTAGCCGACAACTGCTACACATTTTTGCAGTACATTTTTACTACATGTCTTCTCTTTTCTCTTTTCTCTTTTCTTTTTCTTTTTCTTTTTCTTTTTCTTTTTCCTTTTCTTTTTATATACTAATTTTTAAATGCATATTTATTTCCATACGAGCAAAAAAAATATAAATTTTATGTTACTTCCTTTTTAACAATTTACATCTAAATCTATCAATTTTTTAAATTTATTTAAAAAAATAAAAGAAAGTTTAAAATTTTTATTTTGTTCTTTAAATTCTATATCCAATTCTAGTTTGGTTGTTTGATTTCTAAAAATATCTATTTTCCTTTTCAAATTTTAAAAAGAAAATTATTTTAGTTCCTATAGAATTCCGTATGACTTCTACATGATTGGGCTTTAGATTATTTATTATATTAATTAAATTGATAAATAATTAAATAATTTTCTCTTTTTCACCATTACTCAAATTTCTTGTATTCCCGACTCCCCACCCTTTACTTGTAAGGATATTGAGGTAATAAAAAAAATAATAAAACTCACATATTAGTGTTAGCATGTATGTTTGGTAAGGTTGACAATGGGTTCAAAGCAGGGTGGGACGGTGCATCAATGCCTCGTCTCAATCCCTGCTTTGTAAATTGTGTTTAGGGTCAAAATCCCTTTTCAAGTTGTCGTTCGAAAAATTGTCGTTTAATTATTTTATTTAAAATAATTAAATTTAGGTTAATAACAAATATTTTAACAATTTTTTTATAATTCACGAAGGTAATAGGGTAAACATCCAAATCTTAAAACAATTAATTTTTTTAGATCTCCAACCAAACATTAATTTACCGTATAGTATTTAATTAAAATCAAAACCCTAAACACTTGTATTATTGAATACAACAAAATATATAAAGTTTGAGGAGAATTTAAACCTAAAAAATTAATAAAACTTACATTTAGAAAAATGGACGGAAGGTGAATGGAAGATTATTTTTATTATAAAGATACGAACAAGTAACATAAAAAAGGTATTTCATTCAATTTAATCTTTATAAGTTTCTTTACATAGATTTTAAGAGAGATAGAAGGAAGAGAAAAAGAGATGGGGTTACTAATGAATTAGTATTACCATGAGCGTAAGGTTGAATTCCTCGCTAGAAAGTAAGGGTGTCAGCAAATAGCATGACCCCATTCTTTTTTTATCCAACTTTCCAACAACAACAATAATAATAACTCTTAAACTCTCTCAGATTTTTCTTTTCTTTCTTCACACATGGCGGCCCCCACTCCTCCCTGTCAGACCCACATCTCCTACGTGTGAACTCCCACTCCCACGTGGCCCTCCCTCTTTTCTTTTTACTTATTATTGAAAATCTAAAATACTTGCTTTCTCTTTTAACATCTATATTATGTACCAATACCATACCCGCATTTCAATAATTCTACCATTCCCACCATAAGTATTTTACGAACTCCATCACGACTTCTATCTACCATTCAAAATGCCTTCATTAACCCATGACCTTGTTCAAACTGATCTCTTTCTTATTCAAATCCTCACAAAATTAATTCTTTTCGAACCAAATATTTCACCCAATCCAATATCCTATGATTCTTAAATATTCTACAACTAATTTTTATATGTCCATCCATTCAAAATTATATAATTCCCCCTGGTATATATCCAATAAAGATTTGATCAAATATAAATGATCAACAAAACACCACCTTATATCAACAATTAGTTTCAACTAATTTGATTTTGATTCTTTCATTTTAAACATCTCTCCCTGCACCCTTAATTTTTGTTAAGTCAGGTCTACTTTCACACAATTTTTTGCAATTGCAATACTAAAAATCTCAGTCATAACTTAATTTCTTAAACCAATTGGTTGCAAATAAAATTTAAATAGAGAAACGTTTAAGGGTTAATTTAAATAATTTTACTAATTAACTTTTTTTTTTTTTTAAATTACCTATCATCAACAATAAAAGTAATTAAAAATTGACAGTAATAATAAATAAAAAGAAACAAAAGAATCAGAAGTAAAAGAGAGAGAGAGAATAAATTTTTATGTACCAAAAAAAGAAAAGAATTATGTTTGTTTGTTTGTGTTGTTGGGTAGGAATTCAAGAAAAATTAACATGGACGCTGGCATTAATTGCAGAATTACATACTGGGCAACTGTGAATTGTGGACCCACACATTGTACACAAACAAAGATGCCTGCATGGCAACAC
>JBBPDI010000005.1:15259016-15282800 GCA_037974545.1 Cucumis variabilis | reverse complement strand
ATAAAAATGATAAAATTTGATTTTTTATACTTATATAACTAATATAAAAATTTTAAAAACAATATAATTAAAAAAAACCAAAGCCAACCCGCCAACCCAACCTGACCTAACCCAAATTTTTTAGGTTGGGTTGGGTTGGATTGACTCTTTAATATTGAAATAATAGGGTTCAAATTTTGCTAACCCAATCACTTTGGGTTGGTCCATATTTTTACTATAACCCGGCCCAACCCGGCTTATGTACACCCCTAAAATGTTATGACTTGTGAACCTAAACCCATAAGCAAAGAGGATATAAATATATATTCCTTGCCCGACATTGGAAAATTTAGAAGACACACAAGAAGGTATAAATACCAAGGAAGTTTATTTGGGAAACAAATTATGTTGGTAGAAATAACATTACTTTGTCACCACATGTATACATTGGTTAAATTTGTAACCTCTTCTTGGAAAGTTAATTTTTGGTTTTGTAATTAATTATTTGGTATATGAAATAATTAATTATTTTTCCAAATTTTTCCGTTAGCTATTCGATTTTGACTCTCCTTTTTTATGTTTCAGTTCATCCTCGCCATTTAGCATTTGAAAAAACCGTCTATGTTTTGTTTAACTTCTGCATTGTTCTAAGCATTTCTGTTTTAATTTGTTTCTATTCATTATTCCAAAGACTGCATGTCTTAATAGAGAAGTTGTGTTAACCTTGAAGAGAAACCACATGGCAACACGATTGACACCTCGACCAGCTGTAATTGCTTTCAGGATAATGGTTCGTCACGACACAACAATCAATTTTTGATCGACATTCTAACCTCAATTTTTCTACAATATGGAAGTAAATATATAACAATGTCAATAAGAAATTCCAACAAAGTTCTTCCTAATCTGTTGAAACTTGAACCACTCAATGGAACGAACTACCGCCGATGGTCCTAAAAATTACTGATCTTTTTTTAGTAGCTAGAAGTTGATTATGTTCTTACTACAGATCCACTGTCCAATCCAGAAACGACAACAACCATTTTACCACTTGTTTCTCATCCAAAATCATCCTTCAATTGTTGATCAATTGAAGCAGATGCCTACAACTCGATCTTGAGGAATATGCAAAGGACAATAAGATAGTTCACATGCACCTATTGAATCATATAACAAATGCAACGTTTAATTTGTTCGTGGACCAAAAATTTGCCAAGGCAATATCAAACTCCAAAATTTTTAGATCTTTGAAACTTGTTAAGTTTTGACAAGGAAAAGAGAAAATGGAATTTGTAGGAAAAGGAAGATAAAAAATATTGAAAGGAAATTAAGGTTCTATGTTTAAGTCAAGGTAGGAAAAGTGGAAATTTTGGCTAAGTCCAAACCTTAGGCATTTTGGACTTGGTGACATCGAAAAGAGACAAGTAGTTAAGACGAGTAGTTAAGACAAGTCATTAAGGCTCATAGTTAAGCATGGAAAAGAACCTCCAAGCCAAATGTTGTTAGGCGAGATGATGGACCATAGAGGTAATGGTTAGCGAGGGCTTGTCACAAGATGTTTTAGCTTGTAAAGGGACATTGGGCATTTAGGTTTGACGAGAAAGATGGACTAAGAATTTAGTACAGAAGATGAGATGACTTTGGGCATTTTGGTTGGGTGGCCAAGGCCATGTGATAAATATCATAAAGGTTATCTAGTCGTTTGACAAGGCTAGGTGTTTTGGACAACTACGTGGCAAGATTATGACAATCAGTTTAAGGCTAATCCAAGTGTCTTAATCATGTTACATGCATTTTATGGGTCAGGGAGGAGGTGAAGTAGAAGTAGAAGGTGTAACAAGGAGATTAAGAAGTGGATTTAATCAAGGAGGAGAAGTCATTTAAGTTTCATTCAAGGATCCCTATAAATAAATAACTTCAACAAATAGTTTCTCACAACTCACTCGTGCTATTTACTTAAAATTAGTCTTAAAATATCAAAATATGTGTCTAGTTTATTAAGAAGGACTATTGAGTAATGGAAAAAAAGAAAGGTTGGTGTTTTGATCAAGATTTGGCAAAAAGGTCATTTTAAGAGAAAAACGAAGCAAGGTACATTTTCAGAAGGCTACAAGAGACATCCTTTGGAATTTGGTTCTAAATTATGAGGTAAGAAATTTAAGACATTTTAAAGAAACGTTGTAGAAGAAAGTTTTGTCAAAATAGTTATATATTTAAAGTATGATTATTAAAAATTCGGGTCATATATTTTGGATGAAAAATGAGGTTCTGGGCAGTTGATCAGTGTTATACATTTTTAGGCGAGATGGGCATAATTTTAGTTCATAGAGGTTATTCTGGATTGCTTTGGTGTACACGGCAAGGCAATGGCACAGTCGAGTGGCAAAGGATGCACTCAGTCTACGCACATGACCTTGCAAAATAAGGTTAGTGTGCAGGGCAGTGCACGCAACACACCCAGCGCAAGGCACGCGTTGGGCGCGCTGGGTATTCGGCCAAAATGCACACGATGTCACAATCAAACCTTTCAACCTCAGGATGATCGATTGTGTGATACTTGTTTGACCCAGTCAACAAGTTAGTCGATTGAAATTCAAAAATTGTAGACAAACTAATGGTATAATTAAACCTTCTGTCTCGTTTGTTTTAGAAAATAATTAAGAAAGCATGAGAGAGAAATAATTTTATTGAAATTGTTGTTAAAACAAGCATTAAAGACAGTCAATTGCAATGAAAAGCTTAGATTGGAAGAGTGCAACAAGGCTTGGGTGAGGATTCAACTACTATGTCTCCCCTATAGTACATTTTTAACATTTTCAACTCTGGTAGACTTGCATATGAAAATGTGGAAACATCATATCCAAGCTTTATGACTTAAAAAATAAAGCAACTAGCTAAACTAAATACAATACATAAAGATAAGATAAATTTGGGTATTTGGACATACAACCATAAGCAAACACGTCCTGGACAAGTATGCTCGTTACATTCTCCCCCACTTAAACAGTTTACATCCTAGTTGACTGGTGAAGCTTGAACTCTTCAATCTTTTGCGTTCAAGCTTCCAGGTCTTTGATACGTTCCCAACTTGTTTCTTCCATAAGAAGGTTCTTCCACTTCACCAAATACTCTTGTATCCTTTTCATGGGTCTTCAGTCCTTCCTAACTCCCTTAACCAGGATTTCTTCAACTTTTTTATCCTCTTTCTGACTGAGGTAGATGGTTGGTCAGACTATGTTATTGCGTTGCATGTCATCATGATCTTAATGACTGAGGTTCAAGTTACTCACATGAATTACTAGGTGAGTTTTCATCCATGTGGGCAACGCTACTCTGTAGGATGTACTCCCTACCCTTTTCAACATTTCCACTAGTCCTTCGTATTTTCTCACGAGGGGTTAGTCTTTATGTCCTCAGAATTGAATCTATTCTGGTTGCAATTTAATAAGGAATTGATCTCCCACCTGAAACTCAAGATGGAGACCCTTCTTATCTGCCCACTTCTTTATCCACTTCGAGGCTTTCTCCAATAGGCTTGAGCGATGTCTGTTGTCTGTTTCAATTTCCAGGTAAAGTTGTGAACTTGAGAATTCTTTCTTGTATAGAGGTGATCAACAAGGTGCGATAATACATGTTGCCTACCACAAACAATCTCAAACGGGCTTCTCCTAGTTGACAAGCTCGTTTGAGCATTAAAACAAAATGGGGCTACATTTAACAACTGAACCCAATTCTTCTTCCTTGCATTAACAAAATGGCACAGATATTCTTTAAGTATACAATTGAACCGCTCGGTCTGACCATCTGTCTGAGGATGGTAACTTGAGGACACATTCAGACTTATCCCCAAGAAAGTGAATAGTTATGTCCAAAAGGTGTCAATGAACCTTCCATCTCAGTCACTCACAATGCTTGTCGATACACCCCATAACTTGACAATATGTTTAAAGAACAATTGGCTATCAATTCGACTGAACATAGATTGGTAGTGGGAATGAAAGTGGCATATTTTGAAAATCGATCTACGATGACCAAGATGGTCTCATAATCACCTACTTTAGGGAGATGGGTGATGAAGTCCATTAAAATACTCTCTCAGATTCTTGTTGGAAATGGCAGAGGTTTGAGAAGTCCAGCAACTTTCGCTTTCTCAATTTTATTATGTTAACAGACGAGACACATTTTCGTGTATTGCAGGAATTTGTCCCTCACATTGAGCCAAAAGTAGTCCTTCTTCAATAAGGGGTATGTTCTTTGCCATTTGAGGTGGCCAACCCACAGAGTGTCGCGTGACACTCGTGTAGTAATTTCTTCCTCAGGTCCTCTCCTCTAAGGACATATAGTCACTTCCCCTTTGTTATTAACAGACCATCTTCAACCTCAAACTGCCTTATCTTACTCGCCTTAGTTAAACTCGTGACATTCTAAGCAACAGAATCTGTCTGCAGGAATTCTCTTAAAATATCTCACATCGGACCATCAATCTGACTTGCGTGAAGATGAGCTAACATGCATAGAGTCGTATGTTCGTTTTTCTAACTAAACGCATCGACTGCCCAATTGCTCACCCCTTTCTTATGTCAAACTTAAAATCAAACTCAACTAGGAATTTCTACCACCTTGCTTGTTTTGGTATCAATTTTGGCTGGGTAAAGAAGTGGCAAGTAGCACTATTGTCTGTCTTCACAACAAAAGTAGACCCTAGTAAATATTGTCTTCAGGCCTTCAAACAATGTACCACAACAAGCATTTCCTTTTCAAACACCGTGTATCTAGTCTCCGTGACATTAAGCTTTCAACTCTCATGTGCGTTGTTGAGATTTATGTCCTAAAACTCGTAGATTGTAAATATAATCCATTGATCGTTATTAATAAAGTGTTATTATTGTAATAATTGTTATTGATTATAATATTAAATAACCCAAATCCAATAAACTAACATCCTAAGCTGATTAATGAGTCTTGAACAGTATGTAGAGACATACAGGGATCAATGATCGAGATCAGCTTAAAGGGTCTATAGTATAGGGATAAGGCTGGATACCTTATCCTGATAACATTATGGATACGACTCACTTTGTATTTGATACAAACGTAATGATCCAACGCGTTCGTGTAGTTGACATGCGAGAAGTAAGGGTATCATATGCAATGAGTTTGCATAAGATTGGACTGCAAAATAATAACTACTAGATGACCTAGGAAATTTATCTGTTCACGTATCTCGACAATATTCCCCTCTACCATACTAATTTGGCCACACTCAATCACATGACCTAGGAAATTTATCTGTTCTTGTGCAAAAGAACACTTTTCCCTCTTGACATACAACTAGTTCTCCTTTAGTTTATGAAAAAACACTTTGAAGGTGGTCCTCGTGTTCTTCCATCATGGAGCTATAGACTACTATATCGTCAAGATAGACCACGAAAAACTTATCAAGGTATTCGTGGAAAACCTAGTTCATCAGCGTACAAAAGGTTTCAGGCGCATTGGTAAGACCAAATGGCATAACAAGGAATTCGAATGCCCCATATCTCGTGACACAGGTCATTTTAGGCTCAACTCCTTTAGCAATTCTCACTTGATAATAACCCAACCGCATGTCCAACTTTAAAAAATACTTTGCCTCCATGTAGGCAGTCAAACAAGTCAGTAATTATAGGAAACAGGTATCTGTTTTGAACTATGATCTTGTTTAGGGCACGGTAGTCGATGTACAACCACAAACTTCCATCCTTCTTTTGGAAAAAGACTGGGGCTTCATACGAAGCTTTTGTATGTCTAATAAATCTTGGATTCAATAATTCATCTAATTGTTTCTGAAGTTCAGCCAACTCTGGTGGCGCCATACGATAAGCATTCTTCGTAGGCAGTTTTGTCCCTGACAGTAACTCTATCTCATGTTCAATCATTCTTTACAGAGGCAGAGACTTAGACAGACTATCTAACATCACATCCCTGTACCTCTCTTAGACTCATATAATGTCTTTAGGGATTGTCTCCCTTGGATTTTCCAACGACACAAGCAGAATAGCCATAAATGTTAGTTCATTTCAAGCAAGGCCTTTCTTCAGTTGCATGATCGAAATCATCTTTATCCAGTCAGACTGACGAATATTTATCTGTATAATAGTGGGTGTAGATCCAGTAATCACTAGACATTTGACTAGCGACATTGGTATAACCTGATGTTCGAATAGAAATTTCATTCCCAATACTACATTGAAGCCATCGATTTTAATGACCACCAAGTCTTTGAGGTTGTTCCATGCTTCCAATCTAATCGTCATTCATTTTACGAGCCTGACAATAAACAAGGTAGTCGAATTCACGGCCTTCATCTTTCCCGTATCTTTCTTTCAACGGAGCTTTAGTCGTCTAGCTTCTATCTCTGTTATGAAATTGTGGGTCGCACCAGAATTCACCATAGTGCTCTTTGATGGTTTCTAGTTAACCCAACAATCCCATACATTAGACCCCTCTTCATCGACCCACTGGTCTCCCCTACCTTTTTGTGAAGAGACGACAAAAATTTCAAGGCCCCCATTCTAGGATTTTTGCCTTCTTCTATCTGTCCAATTTCTCCTTCGGTTTAACTCAATTTATCATCCAAGTTTGAGGTTAATGTTGCTTGAAAAGCGTTGAAGACAGTTCGATTGGGACACTCTCTAGGAAGATGGGGCCCTTTATATATGAAACAACCGAGAGGACAGCTGGTTGTGTTCTGATTATTAGGTACTTGCCAGGTGTTTCCTGTATTTGCTTGAAAGGGCTTATGATCTCTGCTGTGACGTTTGACCTCCCTGTAGATTTGGGGGAACTTGGGCTGTTGTTTCTGTTTCCTCAGAGGAGGAACTTTGATGGCGTCTTACATCTTAGGAGTCATTGGATATGTGAAAGAACCGTTCAGTCACTGCGTATGTCGACATGAGGTCTTGGACCCTTTGTTCACATAGTTCTGTATGTTACCGGTGTGTTTCAGTTCGTGTAGTTTCCACCGAGCAAAAATTTCAACATTCTCAGGAAAGAACTACGAACAAAGTTCTTTCTTTAAAGCGTTCCACGTATCTATTGAGTAACGCTCTTCATAGATGTCAACATATCTGGACTCTCACCATAACTTTACATCTTCAAATAATTGCATGGTCGCCAACATCACTTCGGCCTCTTCGATAACTAAACTTGTGTCCTTGAAATACTATTCGATGTCAAAGATGAAATTTCTAACACCTTTGCATCTTTTTCCCTATGGAAGGGCTTGGGCTTAGAAATTTTTATTCTAGTAATTGGAATTGCTCCTCCAGCCAGAGTCTGGTTTGCCAATGCTTGCATTATAAGATTCACCTCTGCAATTTCATTTCTACCGACATCAAGGGTAGCTTGAAAATTCTCTTTCATGCCATTTATCATTTCTAACATATTCTTGTGGGAGTGCTCAATAACTCGTTCTTCCATATAGGCAGTAGAGCCCGACGAACTACCCCCACGGTCGTAGATGACGTTTCTTGTTCTTATAATTTGGGATTTTAGAGTATCAACTCTAGTCAGCAATTCTTGTATGGGTAATTCGTCAAGACGACAGGACACCACATCAATGTCATCTACTTTTTTGGAAACTTCCTTAAGTCGCTTTTCTAAGAAACAGATGGAATCAAGAACTTTCACCATGTAGAGTATTTGCTCTTCGAGTCCAATAAGTCGTTCATTATGGGTCTTGCTTGATTATTTTACAACTGACATCTTTTTGTCTAAACTGTCAACTAGCCAATTTGGCTCTGATATCACTTGTTACAGTTGCAACCTTTCAACCTCAGGACAAGCGATTGTGCGGCATTTGTTCCACCAAGTCAACAAGTCATGCGATCGAAATCTGAAAAATCGTAGACAAACTCACGATACGATTCATCTTCTCATCATGTTTTTTGAGAAAATGATTTAGAAAACGTGAGAGAGAAATAATTTAATTGAAATCGTTGTTAAAATAAGCATTGAAAACTGACAATTGCAACGAAAAGCATAGATTGCAGAGAGTACGACAAGGCTTGGGCGGGGATTCAACTACTATGTCTCCCCTGATATAGTACATTTTCAACATTTTCAACTCTGATAGGCTTGCATATGAAAATGCCAAAACGCCAAACCCAAGCTTTATGACTTAAAAAGGAAAGCAACTAGCTAAACTAAATACAAGACATAAAGATAAGATAAATTGGGGGTATTTGGGCATACAGCCATAGGCAAACACGCCCTGAACAAGTATGCTCGTCATACAGGACAACCCCTTATGTGAGGTTAGCACACGGCGCACACCCCACCTCAACGAGGTTAGCACACGATAAGGCTCCCAAGTCATGCGCACGTGATCAACCCCGGTTACTATGTCAATAGGCACCGAAAGGCTATTTTTTAGTTGTTTTGGACTGTTTTGATAGTTTTAGGAATTTTAAGGGAGGTTTTTGATATTTTCATGATCAGAGGATTGATTAAGGATTTAAATATGGATTTTTCAAATCAAGGAGGCTTAAGAGGAATTTTTGACGAAGGATAAATACAAGTATTGTAAGTAACACATTGATTTCTCAAAGTATTTACCAAACATGGTTTCAAGCTACACAAACATTAGCTTGTGAAATGATTTATAAACATGATTTGCAAAGTTATTTTTCAAAGATATGATTTATGATAAATGTTTGTTAAATTGATGTTTCAAGCTATGCTATGATGTGAATGATTCACTGATGAATGTAAAGGAAATGTTTCAATGATTTCAAATGTTTTCTCCTAGCCTGATTATTTCATGAGACCTATTGTATACATATGGTTAACTCCATACTGATGGTAGGGTTGACGAGCCTATAGTTTATGGGCCATCGGGAAGGGTATATTTTTATGCCTTAAAGGAGGAAGATTATAGTGAATATTGTTTCCTATCGATTGTTCCCTCTCTAGACGAAAAGGTTTAATACTGCTTATGACTATGGAACATTGTATTACAAAAGTTATGCAAATGTTTCAAGTATCATGTTATGAAATGACTGATTACGAATAAATTTATTTAATCTTCAGTTTTATATTAAACTGTTTTATGAAAACTTGTTTTATAAAACTGCTACTTACTAAGTCTTTCGACTTAGTTTTTCAAAATGTTTTCTCTTTCTAGGTACAAATTGTAACTCTCCGCGTGTTGAACATACTATTGCCAAGCAATTTAGTTTTCAACCATGGAAAGGAAATAAAATTGATAAAAAGTATTCTTGTGTTTTATTAGAAGTTTATACTTCCATGTTTTTTACATGTTACTTGGTATTTATAAAAGGAATTTCAAATGGGCTACACTACCATTTCGAAGTATTATTTAACTTTAAAGACTTCTGCTGACAAATTTTTCATATTTTCATGTCAAGGGTCAGTTGAAGTTGTTTCAGAGGTAAATGGCTTCAGCTAACATCACACCACATCTCGAGCTAAGCAAGCAGGTGCTCGAGGTGGAGTGTGACCCAATCTAGAATATCACTACTACAGAAATTTGTTTATTTGATGTTAATACAGTGTCAAGTAAACGTATACTTGACGTTTTTAAAAGTGTCAAGTAATCGACTGTCAAGTATAGTCACATTACTTGACACTAAAAAATCATCAAGTATACATTTACATGACACTAAAACACCATCAAGCATACATTTACTTGACACTGTATTAACGTCAAGTAATCTATTGCACTTGACACTTATTATGTGTGAAGTAAGGTCGTATACATGATGCCTTTTACGTGTCAAGTAAAGTTCTATACTTGACGATTTTTGCACGTCAAGTAAGATCGTATACTTGACACTATTTACATGTCAAGTAAGATAATATACTTTATACTATTTACCCGTTAAGTAAGATAATATACTTGACACTAAAAAAATGTCAAGTAAAATATTATATATTTGATTCAAGTAAGATAGTATACTTTACATGTATTTAACCTCATGTATACCATTTATTAATATATTTAATATACAAAAATATTCATTTTATGTTTCCTACATTACATATATTCGTTTAAATAAAATATATCCATCAATAAAATAAACTCTCCAACAAGTAGTTACACAATAAAAAAAGAACATAATTTAGTATAATAAGTAAACTATCAATAATTTCATTAATCGGAGCAATGTCATCAACAATTACGTAATTCCAATACAATATAGTCAACTAAAATTTTCTGTATGTGGCCTATTACAAAAGCAACAACAATAATAGTTATCTTATATAACCTTAACATGTGTGGTATACCAAAACTAAAGTTTATCCCCTTACATCTATTGCCTCATGTATGTAAGCGTAATGACTATGAACAATAAATTTACATAAAAAATGTTATGGTCGTTCTCATATGTTAGCCATTTACAAAATTAACAAAATCATATCTAAGTGTGTCTATTATATATACCAAGCTAAAAATTCAACCCACTTCGCTCATACTTCATCCAATTCAAGCTATGAGTACGAACTTCTCATATCGATCTATAAAACATAAAAAGTTGAGTCGACACTTTGTTAAAAAAAAATTAGTCATATTATATTATTTATAACATTACAAAGTAAGTAGTGTACAAACATAATGAATTAGTACTAATATTTGTGCCTTTACTCACGATTTCACGCATATATCTCATGACATAATATCCACATTCAACAGTACCTATAACACAAAACCAAATAATAATGCATATATTATATTATGTGCGAAATTAAATTATAAACTATTTATAAATATATTTACCTTTACCGCTTTTCAAAATTTTATTTTTCTGATCTTTTTCAAATTCTTTCGAGATTAAAAAATCGTCAATGCGTTACATTTTCTAAAGTATAGTATAAATCAAAATGAACTAGTTTTGTTAGCAATAAAAAAAAACATAAACAGAGTTAGCTTACATATTCGTTATATATTTGATGTCCTCTCGGGAGCTTGGTTTTCAACAAATCAAGATGGTACACCACATCATCATATGCATTAATGACTACTAATGACCAGTGACCACTAAATGAAACATATCTGCAAGTAATTAGTATTTTGCTACTAATGTAAGTTTGATGATAAAAATTATACTTACTCGAGATTATAATAAGGAGCAATAACAAATTGATCTTGTTTCGAGGTCATTAATCAACTACAAAGGTTTTGAACTCTAATCTCTCTAATACTATAACCCATTGAAATAACAGAAGGATCTACGAAAATATACTTTGAAACCTTTTTAAGTCAATAATGAGTGAGTATAAGTACCTACAATAAATTTTGCACACATCAACTTATTACTAATTAAAAAGTGTGAATATATATATCATAAACAAGTAACATTAATTTACTTACGTGATATACTCCACCATTGATAAAGTCTTCACTTTTTGCATGTTGCAAAAATCGGTGACATCTTCTCGCAAGATGTAACTCTTTCTAGGTATACCAAATAGCCTAGGAGGTAGTTAAAAGAAAAACTAGACCCATCAATCATTAACCTTTCAGCATATTTGAGTAGACACTTTAAATGTATGGGTAGATTGTATTGTTGACTAGTAATTTTTACCTCCTTTGTCATCGGCCTTGAAGCTTTTACCTAACACAATTAAGTAACAATCGAAGAACTCATATACGTAAAATTGTTTTTTTACAATCCATCTTCACATTTACCTCATCCTTTGATATCAGTGGACTAGTACGAATCACTTCATCCTCCTCTTTCACTTCCTCATTTTCTAAAACTTTCTCCTTAAACCATCCATATTTTCATAGTACAAGTAAATGATAACGTCACTTTGATAAAAAATTAATATTACTTTAGAAACAAACATTTTACCTTCTTTTGGACTTTACTCTTCGAGCAACTACCATGCTCAGATGTCAACATTTAATTTTCTCGAATGCGTTTGTGGAGTATTTCATTTTCATCAATGATTTGTTGAGTTGAATCCACCTTTTTTGACTTTCTTGGTTTTAGATTATGAAAATAAAGAGTAGGGGTAATGAAACCACCCACACCACACAAGTACCTAAAGATTGAGTTAATGCACCGTTAGGTGATTCAACTTTCTTAGAGAGTGGATCTGCATTGTTATTCAAAATCTCATCCTAAAAAGAGTTAAATATGCAGTAATACGTAAAAAGTAAATTCATATGATTTGGTGCAAATGTAATATTAAGAATCTCACTATTTTATTGGCAATTTGTTGTACATCTTCATTCATGTATCCTCTATTAAAAAGGATGAACTAGGAAGTTCTTCACCATGCCAAAACTAAATCTTATCTTTCATCAATGCCAATAAAATATAAATGATCTCTAATATCATTGGCTTTATGTCTTTGACAATTTCCACACTTTAAACAAGGACAACGTATAAAAGTATTATTTGTATTGAAAATCCAAATCTGATGAAGTTCTCTACACCCAACTCAAACTCTTTAAATAATCTACTCTTTGACATCCATGATTTATCCATACTTATTACATACTAATTTTAGAGCTATAAAAACTGTAAACCTGAAAAGTAATCCATCATTAAATTTCTTGACTTTTGCAAAGAAGGGATCCCCTGTCAATTATAAACATATATACATATACATACATACATCAATTTCTCTTTCCTTTTTTCTTGGGTTGAATAATGAAATTAAACAATGTGATAAATGTCACAAAATATAACAAATAGACCCATAAAAATTTTATACCATATGTTATGAGTTATTTTGGACCAAGAATCACAAAAAGTTCAAAAAAGGGCTTACAATAGATTAGCTCGATATGGATTATCTCGATATGGATTATGAAATAGTAAACTGAAACAAGGAGTATGAGATGCAAAATTGGCTTTATTTGACTTAATTAAATGAAAAACAACCTTCAAGGGTCGGCCTTATAACAACTATTTATCAAATAAGTTCATCTTCTCCCAAAAAAGCTTACTCTACTATCAAACACACATAGTGGCATCTTTCTTTCTCAAATAATTCCTCCTTTTTTTTTCAAATTAAAATACAATTTGAAGTTGTTTATATATAAAATTTATGAATTGAATCAAATCACACATTTATAATGGATAAATATGTTTGAAAGCATACAAACATACATTATTTATATATGTCTTAATCAAAACAACTATTCAAATTTTTCAAAAACCAGAGTATGTTTCACTTAATTCAAAATTATATTGTACATTACATTTATACATACACACAAAACTTGTTTTCCTATATCCTTCTCTTGAACTCCTATTTGCTAACTACTACACATCATTATTGTATTATTGTGTATACTGTAAGGACTTTATTTGCCTGAGAATATACAACAACTTCAGTATATCGATAATAATAAAATTCATCTACACAACATTAATAATCAAAAGCCATTCTTATCAAAAATTTAATTTCTCTTTCAAGTCAAACAAAATATTAAAATTTATGCAAAGTGGTCTATCCTATAAACAAACAAATTTAATCTAGCCTAAGTGTTCTAGTATTAAGATCATTTACATCGAAATTAAACTTCAAATTAAGAAGCAATTTACTCTTCATCAAATTAACATGCACCAACAATTGAAGAAAGAATCTAGTAGCAGGATGACTAAATGAACTCGTGGAATTCATCAAACTACTAAAAAAAATACAATTTCAGCTCAGAAAATGCATACATAACAACACTTTAAGCTAACAAAAATGCTGAAACACGTTAACATCAATTCGTTTGAAGTTTTTAGGTTCAAAAATCAACAAATTATATAAATATCCTCATCATTTTCAGTAAAAAGAGATTACAAAACCCAAATCATAGAGGTTGGTACCCAGAGATGGATATGACCATTTCATGTATGTTCATACGAGCAAGTATTATTTAGTGCTGATTTATTTCAAGGATAAATGAATCTGACTCACTAATCTTAAATGAAGGGAGGTGTAACACCCAAAGTTTAAAGTAATTCTAAATTTAATTATCCTAATTGAATTTGATTTATGATAGATTTTGTTTGAGTGTTATTAAAGTGTGATTTAAGATTTGGTAAATTATGGTGGATTTGAATGGGTTGGGAATAATTTTATTTGTAGGTAATTAATTGAAATTTTGACTATTTATTTTTAGAAAGAGATAAAAAAGTTGATTGGATAGGTATTTAATGAAAAGAAACGAGTTAGTTGTAATTTGGAAAATGAAAAGGAAAAGGAAAAAGGGATAATAATATTTATTATAATTATATAATTTACCCCCTCGTGAAGCATGCATCAATAACACACTATTCATCTTCCTTCTTCCTCACAAACCCTAGCCGCCTCTTGCACCATCTTTGAGCTCCACCTACCGTGCATTGCTGTAAGCATCACCGCTTGTCATTCGTTGATATCGTAGACGACTCTTCGTTCACCTCATCCAAGCCCAAGCACAGCCTGTTGAAGATGAGCATCACTTTTTCTAGTCGTTGAAGTTTCACCCGCATCACTCTTCGTCTATCGCAACAATGAGTCACCGCTGAAGCTATTTGTCGTGCAGTCGTTCCCCATCGTTTCCTTCGTCTTTGAGCCTTCCCCTCAATCGTAGTCGATCCAATCCTCAGTCTGAGTCGTGCGTTCTAGTAAAATCCTCTCCATCTGAGGTATTTCTTCTTTCCTTAGCTGCGTGTGTCGAGCCCCTCTCAAGCTAAGCGGTTTTGAGTCTTTTTTGTTAGCCAAGCCACCAGATTGAGCTAGTTGTTATTGTGGTAAGTTCTGTTAGGTTTGGTACACCCAAATAAATATTTTTGGATCTGAAATAAGTTTACAATGGAATGAGTTTGAATTATTTTTGCTTGAATGTTCAAGTGTTAATTTAAGAATTTGAGGCTGCAAAATTTCCCATTCAAGGTTGTATTGGTTTCAACCTTAGCCTTGGGGTAAGTTGGATGCTTAATGTAACGCTCGGGATTAGGAGGGAGACATGAATGAATCGGTATCACATCTCAATGGGAGGAATCCTGAGGACATGAAAGTAATGTTAAGAAAAAATTAAAAGAATTAAAAGTTAATACCTATACCAACAAGGTGCACGTTTCTTTTCGGTGGCTCAATCATAGAAACATCAAAGTTAAGCGTGCTTAGCTTGGAGTAATTCTATGTTGGATATCCTCCTGAAAATTTTCCTAGAATGCATGTAAGTGAGGACAAAGCATGCTGAAAGAACTCATATTGGTTTGTGGGGATAACTTTCATTCTAATAAACCTTTATGGAAAGTGAGGATGATGTTGCCAGGTCGTAGGGGATGCAGGAAAATGTCGGAGATCCGAATTCCAAATCCTAGTCCGAATCCTAGACCTAGGGCGCTACACTTAAGTAAATATTTGGATGATGGGTTGACAAAATTATTGATTTAAATTTTGATATGTTTGGGACGAAGTAAGTTGGAAGGAATTGGTTGTCAAACAAGGAATTGTTAATTTAGCTATTTTCGAAGTAAGAGACTCTCCTATTAGTTCTTCTACATTAAATATTGTATGTATGTTCTGTATTATGCATTAATGTAGCTAAGATGCATAATATGACTATTTGTGATGACTGTTATAAATGGCTACATAGATGACTGTTATGTATGACTGAGATATGTTATGACCAAGATACATTATGAATGAGACATGCTATGATTAGATATGTTATGATTGAGATATATTTGACTGAGCTATGATATTTATGAAATGCTATATGTATAGGCCTTGGTGTTCTATTAGATTTGTCTGTTAGAGGCATACCATATGGGTGTCCCTCAGGATCATCACCTATTTATGTCTGTATGTCTAGTTTTTATGTGTGATTCGATGAGATCACATACAACCCGACTCTCTTTTAGAGTGATTCCTTTGGGTTCATCTAGAGCCCAGATGTGTTCCTACGGGATCACTGGATAGCGTGCGTTTGGAAGCACAGTAGTTATATAGTACTTTCTTACAAGACTCGAACAGGAATTTAACAGACACGTAGCAGGACTAGTAGCTAGTACCTTACTAAGTATAAATTTATACTCTCACTCTTTTCTATGTTTAATTTTTCAGGCAAAGGTAGAGGTAGAGGAAAACTGGTGAATGACAAGAAGTGACCATAGTTTGCCATATGGGACAGTTTATGTTTTCTTCCCTATTTATGTTTTCAATATTTTATTTTAGAACTCTTGAGTACTTTTAGAAATTTTCTATCTATTTTAAATAAGGTCTGAACTAATATTTTATTTATTATTTTCTTTACATACTTTACTTCTATTTTATAAATAAATATTTGAAGCTTTTCTTTTAAAATTTTGTATTTTCTTTTATTTTAAATACAAAGCCTTTATTTGTTTTAGTGGTAATGACCTCAACTTAGTATCAAAGTTGGGTCGTTACAGGAGAGGTCATATGAATTGTTCCCAATATTATGTAGAAAAGTGTGCTAAATTGTGTGACTTCTTTCCCAACATTATGCTGAATTGGTCATGTCAAATCTATTATTGCTATATATGTAGAAAAGTTGTGAAATGCATCTTCCAACATTATGGACCCAAAGGATGCAAACAACACACGGTGGGTTGATTTTATTTCTACACACATTGAAATGGTCATATCCAATAAGATCAAGTCCATTAATTCATGAGAAGATATTCAATTTCATTTAAAAAAGCCTCAGGTGAACTTAAACACTAATCAATTTCATTCAGAAAATCCTCAAGTAAACCCAGACACTAAGAAAACTGATGCAATAAAAAAAGAGAAGGAAAAAAAGAAGCTAATTTCAAAAGAAAATAGCACAAACCTTACTGATAGAAACAAAAACGTTGTGGATCGTCGTGGGTCAGAGTCAGAGTGTCATGGGTCGCTGTCAGAATGCCTTGAGTCATTGTCAGAGTGTCATGGGTCACCATCGGAGTGTCGTGGGTTTTCGGTGCTTGACAGAACAGTGGCAGCCAGGTGTGATCGACGAAAGGGTATCGATCAACGATGGGTGGAAATGGAGAACGTGGGTTTTGGGTGGCATAGGTCGGCGACCGGTGGAGAGAAAGAGAGTTCTAAGAGCGACCGATGGAGGTGGAGGTGGAGATGGAGATGGATGTGGAGATGGAAGTGGAGGTGGAGGTGGAGATGAAGATGGAGACAAAATCGTTGGGGGGCGAGGGGGGAGGGGAGGATTTGGAGAGAAAGGAGGGAAATGAAAAAAGAAGAGGAGGGAGGGAAATTTTGGTTTATTTTATTAAAATAATTATTAATAAATTTATTTTAATAAGTTTATTTTAATAAATTTTTGAATAATTTTATTTTAATAATTTATTTTAATAAGTTTATTTTGATAATTCATTTTGAAATTTTATGTTAATAATTTTATTTAATAAAAGGGGGAAATAAAAAGTATTTTTATATTTATCAAAATAAAAATGTTTACTATATTTGACGTTAAAAAAAATCAAGTAAAATTTACACTATACTTGTTGCTAAAACAACGTCAAATAAACTTTACACTATATTTGATGTTGAGAAAGCATCAAGTAAAAGCTAACGTAAAAAATTCAAAAAATCTATAAAAATTTTGCTTTCTTCAAACTATATTTGATGTTTTGTTTGCGTCAAGTAAAAGTTCGCTATACTTGACACGAATAAAATGTCAAGTAAAATCTCTCTTATACTTGACGCGAAAAAAACGTCAAGTAAAAGTTAACTTAAAATAGTTCAAAAAATTCCATTAAAACTTTGCGTTTTTTAAACTATACTTGACGTTTTTCCTTTAAAATGGTTAATACTTGGTATTTTTTTAATAAAAACGTCAAGTATGTAAAAGTACCTAGTGTCAAGTAAAGTAGATTTTGTAGTAATGTACGTTGGAATCTCGGTATGGTGGAGATGATACAAGTCGTAAGAAATATGTTGTTGGAAAATGACTATAGTTTTAAATGATGAACAATAAACCTATAGTGGAATAAATTCATGAGTATGAGAATTGTGTGGCAAATGTCATGTTCAAAGGAATGACAACTTGTGAAATACTCCAAGCAAATGTACTGTTGAGAATTTTTCTCTGTCATGGAATGACTACCGAAACCACCCAAAACATAAAAAGAAGGATTTGAAACTTCAAGAGCTTATTAGTCATATGCGCACAAAAAAAGCTAATAGGATGTAAGATAAACTTGTTTCTAAAAATATAAATTATGTTTGCTAACCTAGCTTAATCTTTTGTTATTAACAAAGACAGATTAAAAAACTTTAAAAAGTAATCTAGAAAAAATTCTCAAAAGGAAGGACAATTCAAAATTACCAGTGGAAAATAAAAAAGAAGAAGTTGATATGCTATGATTGTGGAAAAGAGAGACACAAATCTTATTAAAGCAGTTAAAGGAAAGGAAGGCCAAACCAGAGACCTATACCACAAGCCAATGTTACTAAATAAGATGATGATGTCATAGCAGTTGTTGTAGAGGTGAACCTGATTGAAAATAAGACTAATTGGATTCTTGATACTCGAGCTTTGAAACACTTCTGCACAAATCGAGACGAGGATACTGCATATGGAGAATGTGTGTTTATGGAAAACTCTTCCACTGCAAGAGTACATGGGAAAGAGAATGTTCTTTTAAAATTGACTTCTGGAAAAACTTTATCCTTAAGTAATATTTTGTATGTATCTTCCTTACATTGGAATCTAGTGTCTGGGAGTCTGTTGAATCAGTCTGGTCTTGAAATTGTACAGAAAGGTGACAAAGTCATCCTCACAAAAAACGGAGACTCTGTTGGTAAGGGGTGTGTATCTGATGGTCTATTTGTACTAATTAATAATGTTTTAATAAAAGCAAGTGCTTTTAGTTCTACTTACATAGTTAAATCTATTGATATGTCACATGGTAGACTAGGTCATGTAAATTTTACATCAATTAGAAAGCTTAAAGAATTAAGATTAATTAATACTCTTAATCATGTGAAACTAGTAAATGTTCTGTTTGTGTATAAAGTAAATATTTTAAGAAACCTTTCAACTCTGTCATGACGCAAAGTACAAAATTATTAGAACTAATTTTTCCTGATGTAACTGATTTCAAGAATACTACAAGTAGAGGTCAGAAAAATTATTATGTAACTTTTGTTGATGATTTTTCTAAATTTACGAAGATTTATCTCTTAAAAACAAAAGATGAAGCTGGTAGTATGTTTTTGAAATTTAAGGTAGAAGTTAAAAATCAATTAGATAAAAAGATTAAAAAAATTAAGATCAGATAAAGGTGGTGAATATAGTGATAAATTTCTTAAAGATTTTTATGAATCAAATGACATTATTCATGAATTTATTGCTCCAAATTCACCACAACAAAATGGTATAGTAGAGCAGAAAAATAGAACCCTTAAGGAAATAATGAATGTTATGTTGTTAAGTTCTAGATTATATAATAATATGTGGGGGAAAGTCGTGTTGTCTGCATGTTCTATTCTTAACAAGGTACCTCACAGAAAACTGGATAAAAATCCTTACAAACTTTGGAAAGGATATGTACCTAATATAGATTTCTTACTTGAGGGTCCAGAGATGCTTGGCTAAGGTACCATATCCAATGTTCAAGAAACCTATTGTAGGATCTAAATTTTTTTATGGTGTATTTATTAGTTATGCTCAAAATAGTGCTGCAAGATTTATGTGTTTGAATGACAAATCCATATGTGATTATAGGGATGCATAATTGTTTTAGCATATTTTTCCATTAAAATGAGAAATTAAATTTCTATCTACTCGTTGCTCATCTAATAGTATACATGAAACACCTTAGTGGCTAGTAAAACATATGAATATGAGACTATTAATACTTCTGATGTAATGCATGAAATAGAACCTAGGAGTAAAAGACAAAGAAGTGAGAAAAAATTTGGTTCGAATTTCTTGACCACTTTTGTAGTTGAAAGGCACGATGATATCAACTATAATTTTACATGTTTGTATCTAATAGATAAGGAACCTAAATCTTACCAAGAAGCCTAATACTCTTTAGACTTTAGTATGTAGAAGGAATTATTAAGAGTGAGCTAGATTCTCAAACCATGAATCACACATGAGAATAGTAGACCTTCCCAAAGTAAGTAAACTAATCAAGCATAAGTGGATTTTCAAAAAGAAAGTAAGACCAGATGGTTCAATTGAAAGGTACAAGGCTAAATTAGAAGTAGTAGGGTATACACAAAAACAAGGTATTGACTACTTTGACACGTATTTCCCTGTAACCAAGATAACGATAATTAGGGTGTTGATTGCACTAGTTGTCATACATAGTCTTCTTATTCACTAAATGAATGTAAAAACTGTTTTTCTAAATGGTGATCTAGAAGAAGAAATTTATATCGCACAATAGAAAGGGTTCAAAGTTACTGGTTATGAGAATAAAGTAAGTAAATTTATAATATCTCTTTATGGTCTTAAACAAGCTCCTAAACAATGGTATGAAAAATTTAATAATACTTTGATAAACAATGGGTTTTAGGTAAATTATTCTGATACATGTGTTTGTTCAAAGTTGTTTGGAGCTAATTATGTGATAATATGTTTGTACGTTGATCGTATGTTGATTTTTGGAACAAACATAGAATCAATAAATAATACCAAGTTGTTTTTATCATCATATTTTGAAATGAAAGACTTAGGAGAAGCGGACATAATTCTTGATGTTAAAATCAGAAAAACTAAAAATGGTTTTTATTTGTGTCAATCTCATTAAGTTGAGAAAATATTAAAGAAATTTGATAACTTTGATGTTTCTTTAGTGATAACTCCCTATGATGCTAGTAAAAATCTTATGGATGATGATAAAGTCTTCATAGCTCTTTTTAAGTGGTTTATTTTGACAAACTTGATGAAGCATATAAAGTGATAGTGAAGATGTGTGGTCCACCTTCTATGAAAGAGTTTAATATCCATTTGATATTAAACTATTATCCCCTGATACATTTGATATACATTTGATACTTCTTGATAACCTTTGAACCTTGATACACTTGATGCATCATAATACACTTTGATACACTCGATACCCTTTAATATACCTGGAACTCCTTGATACACCTAATACTCCTTGTTACACTTGATTCTTCTTGATACACTTGATATCCTTTAGGCCTTGATACACTTAGGGGCCGTTTGGAGCGAGAAGTGACTTATAATAGTTTGGAGATTATAATAGTTTGCATTTGGGGTGCAGACTATTATAGTCTATGTTATTATAAGTTGTGTATGGGTTGAAGACTATTACAATCTAGGTTTTTCACTACTCTTTTCTTTTGTCTACATATATACTATACATGAAATACACATTTTTTTCAATATTTTATCAAAGCTTGTTAATTATGATGTTCATTTAATAAGTTTAACTTCTCTGGCTAGTATCCAGTGAAATCAAATTAGTTGCAGCAACTAATATTGAACAGAAAATATTAACTGACTATATTTCAAAGAGTGAAATGTAAAACATACAATTTGAAAGAATAAATTAATAGTAACAAATAATAACACTGCCTAGCTTACATGTTGAGGTTTCTAATGGTAATAAAATGGATAAAACTAAAGAAACATGGAAGTTACCAATGTGAATATTGAACATTGAACAAACTAAACCTGGAACCATTTTAAACAATAGGATAACATTATCGTTTTTCTAAATTGATAGACAAGAACAATAGTTTTTATCAAGAATATTGCAGAGCTTATAATTTAATAAATATTATAGGAGCCTACTCTAAAGTCCCTCTTCCACATGGTTTTATGATTTTATCAGTTATAATCCAGTCTAAACTATTCACATGTCTGTACTCTATGGAGGTGAAATGTTAATTGAACATCACCGATTCACCAACTACTAAAATGGTTTTCCCTTAACAAGGAGTAGAAATAATGTTTTGTTAAAGATGGTCAAACTCATAAAACTTGTTTATCATCCATCATATATTGTTGTTGTGCTCTTACATTTCATCCTAACTTGATTCCTAAAGCTATTTCAAACTCTCAACTAGTTCTATAAGTTCAAAATTTTACGAAATGGGGCCTACTAGAACCTTTGACTTTCTCGGGGGAAAGTTGCCCCAGATCACCTAAATCATTAAAAAAACCCTACAATTAAATAAAATCTCTATCCAATCTCGAGCCAAATCGACACCAATATTACCCACAATTGCCTTGAGTTTTAAATCTCGAGGTGATCTCGAGACAACTTTGTCCTGAGATTTAAAACTCAGGACAATTGTAGGGTAATCTTGGGGACAATATCGCTCGAGATTGGATCGAGATTTCATTAAGGGGAACACGGAGAAAGTAGAGGGAAGGAAAGATGGAGAGTGAGGAACAGTAACAAAAGCATTGAGAAAGGAGTGAGAAACACTGATAGAGAGATTGAAAGGGTAGAATTAGGGTTATTATAATTAATCTGAGAGTGAGAAGCTCTAACTTAATATGCCAAATGCCCCCTTAGAGGTTTCACTGATAAGTTTGATACAATTGATGCACTGCTAAAAAATTTGTTATGTTTACACTCAACAAATTTTATATGCTTGATACATGTGATATGTTTAATACACTTGATAAATTACAAATACATTTAGCATTCTTCATTGATACACTCGATTGATTAAATACAATTGATATACTATTTAAATCCTACTTATACACTTAATACACTAATGATATACACTTTTAAACTTCACTGATATAGTAGAGAATAATTCACTTTAATAATATATTCGTTGATATACTTGATAATGATACACTAAATTATACCATTCATATACTTAATTATACTACATTGAATTGCATAAAATTTGAAAAAAATAAAAATCATGTAGTAAGTATATCAACCAACTAATACATATAATATATGCACATCATAACAATAATATACTAAACTAATACAAAGTAAAGCAAAAAAAAAAACGATGTAAAAAATAAAGCAAAATTATATTGCAATTAATGTGTCATTGATATCCTAAAATCTAAATTAAGATAGAAAGAACAAATCAGTTTTTTCGTGTAAGAGAAAGAATTATTAGGACCTTAAAAAGTGGGAGAGGAAATAAAGGATGATTAGGGTATTAAAAGGGGGAGAAGAAATAAGTTATTAAATGGTAGTTTGGAAATAATAAAAAATTTAAGATGGAAAGTATTTAATAAAAAGAAAAATTGCATCAAATTACAAAAATATTTAGAAAAAATAGCTCATGACACCAATTTTTTGCATATTGCGAATATGACAAAATTAGTGATATCAGACGACTATCAGATGGTAATCATAGGCCTATCAGACAGTAATCATAGGGCTATTAGAGGGTCATCACATTTAGCAAATTTAGAAAATGTTGTGACATGGGCTCTATTATCATAAATTTTTTTTGTTATTTTTGCAAAAGTCTCATTTAAAAAAAGTGAATATTTTGCTATGTTTGCAAAAGACTAAAATAATGTATTATATTTACTCTATCATATTTTCAAGAGGCTACCCACTACAATTTTTCTTTAAAGAGTAACCAAACATTAAAGGTTTAATTGTATGAAGAAAAAAATTTATAGGAAATTACTATGTTCATAAAATAAATTTTTGTTAAAATTATTATTTCTAAAACACTTCTTATGTCTTTAAGACTCTATGGTTAGACCAACCGGTTGAGCTCTCTTTGTTCAAATTAGGGATAGTTGCAAATTTAGCAATTAGATTCATAATAATTGAGTATGTAACAATATTTTAAAAAATTTGCAAATATAGCAAAATTTGACAAATTCTATCAATGATATAAGTCTATCAGTGATAGACC
>JBBPDI010000005.1:15238366-15249226 GCA_037974545.1 Cucumis variabilis | reverse complement strand
GTTTCGAATGGAAACTTCTTGATCTTCCCAACTATGGATTGAAATTTTAGTGAAATTTGTATATGCCTATTTGATTCGATCAAAGAGAGAATAGATAATAGAAAATGGTTGGGGACCTTGGGGTGTCTATTTTCAAATTGTCTGGTTCTGTTTTCCAAAACTTATCAGTAAAGATAATAAATTAAATAGTTTTAAGAAAACAAGATGTATGAAAAAGAGAACAAACAAAAGAAAGAAAGAAAACTCGAGTCAAATTCTTTTTCAAAAAGGAAAAAGGTAATTGAAGTGTTGTTAGATTTGGATTGAATATTTTGGTACTTATATATATCAAACAAGAATTTGCTCAGTCTTCATTGATAATTGCTAGTCAACTTATGAAAAACACTAATTTAAAAGAAAAAAAAACTTTACTATCTCACTTTAGGAAATTTCTTCCCCATGGCTGATTTTTCTTGGAGGGAGAGGAGAAGAAAATAAGTAACCATTCAAAGAAAAAAAAAATTGTTAGGATTAAGTATAGGACTTAATTTAATTATTTCCAAGTGGAAAATAAACATATTTTAGTGAACCAATGGATGGATTAGTGTGCACAAGGGAAAGGGAACAGAGGGAATAGCACACCAACCATGTTTTCATATTTATAAGTACTAATTGTATGTTAATGAAAAAAATAATATAATATGATTTTATCGAGAAAAATTACACCAAATAACACAACGTAGAAAAATATATAAAATTTATAGCACAAGGAAACAATAATTACAAAAGGCAACTTTTGACCACCGGTTATATGTTAAATTTTTTTAAAATTTCAATTTTGTACTTTGGTTTCCTTGTTCTTGACTTTCCTTCCTCTCATGCTATCAGTTATGGCTTTTATCACTAATATCATGCCATCAGAAATTGCTTCTATTAATGACATCATGGTAGTATGTCAATATGTTTAAAATTTATCATAGCTTGAACTTTGAATTTCTAAATAATACGTGTATATATAAATGTTGATAGCATAACTTTAAATCAATAATTTATCATAGCTTTACAAAAGCTTTAGCATTGCAATTGAATGTCAAACCAAAAGTACAACTATAACAATCTATTGTCAGACAAAAATCTATCAAATGTCAAACAAACATCTAATTATTACATTTTGTGATATTTTAAGATCGAACTTTGGAGCATCATCATTCCACCATGGAGAATGGCTTGCATCTTTGCTTGGAGACACTTTTTCAGTCATTTTTTGAACTTTCTTGCATTCTAAAATTTTCCTGGGTTGGTTTTGTTCGTCTTTTCTCAACAACAAGCTCATCAATATTTTTAGGTGTGGCTTTTATTCCATACATTTTGTACTATTTTTAAGACTCTTTTCAATAACCTAAAATCATAAAATAAAAAATTACACAACTATCTATCAGTAAGGTAAATAAAGCTTGTATCATTTATATTATAAGTAATCAGTAATTCAAAACTATCACTAATAGAATGCTAATCCTATCTCTTTCCTTTGTTCATTTATACTAAAAACAAACAACCACCATGTAACTTTATAAACAAATTACCTTGATAAATTAATCATAGCATCATATTAAGGATGTCACTTCGGTGATATCCTTCTACTGTTTAACACCGATAGATACTATATTAGTAGATGGTATTGATGATATCCTTCTACTGTTATCAACACACTTATAGAAGATATCAGTGATAGCAACTTATAACACATTTCTCAAATCGAAGATTAGTCTGCCCTTTAGTGGCTTTTATTGAGAGAAGCTATTGTTGATAGTTGCTATCAATGACGATATCAATTGATACTACATTTCACAAATTTAAAGTTGTCATTGATATCTATCAGTGATAGAAATTCACAACAACTATCAATTGTTATAACTGATAGCAGCTATCAATGACGATATCAATTGATACCATATTTCTCAAATTCAAAGTTGTCATTGATAGCATCTATCAGTGAAAGAAATTCATAACAACTGTCGATTATTATAACTAATAGCAGCTATTAATGATAGCTTTCGATTTAAGAAATTGGAAAAAAAAAACACTTGTAAAGGTGGCACGTAGAAAGTTAATTATCAATGATAGAAGCTATCAGTGATAACAAATGATAGCAACTATCATTGATATTCACTTATTGTAACTATCATTGATAGCTTTCAACGTGAGAAAATTGAAAAGAAGTGTGCATGTGAAACAATCATTTCTCAAATTGAAAGTTATCATTAATTTCTCAAATTGAAAGCTATCATTGATAGAAGCTATAAGTTATTACAACTATCAATGATAGTCACTATAACTGGTAGTTACTATCAGTGATATATACCATAAATTGTAGGTTTTAATTTGAGAAGAAGAACCTAAAATGGTGGAAGCACATGAGTATTTTAGTCTTTTACTACTTTTTGTGCTATATATGCAATTGTTTTATCATTGTAATATATATGTCATTGTTTTAGGTTTTTTTGTCATTTATGCAACTAACCCTTTTACAAAACGGTTATAATTTGTTTAAAGTTTGTTATAAAAAAATTATTTCAAAATAAATAGATTTATTAAAAATGAAATAGGACTAAAAAAATGCCCCTAAAGTTTGTAGTTTATGTCCATAATACCACTAAACTTTGAAAGTTTCAAATTTGCCCTTAAACTTTCACAAATGGATAAAAAAAATAGGAAAATTGTCAAAAATAGAACATTTGACAATTTAATTTTTTTACACTTCATAGAAAAACCAAATGTAATTAATTTTGTCTTTTAGTAGTTTTGTTCTGTGGGGTGTAAATAGTTCGTCAATTTTTCTATTTTGAAAAAAAAAACCTAAAAGTATACTTACCGTTAAATTTGGATAGAAATTGTTAAATTTTTGTTTTAAAAAGGGAAATTGTTAAAAATAGCAAATTTGACCATATTTACAACATATACAAAATTTTCAGATTCTATCAATAATAGACGCTGATCTGCTTTTATCAATGACATTGATAAATAATGATAAAATTCTATTAGTTTCTATTATCGACAGAATCCAAAATTTGCTATAGTGTGCAAATGTTTTAATTTATTTTGTTGTTTTTAAAAATTCCTTGAAGTATTAACAAAATTCACAAATACCCTTAAACTTAGAGAATTTTTAAAAATACTCTCATTGATTCAAATTTTTCAACATCCAAAATAAAAACCAAAATCTTAAGTTAAAATATAAAATTTCACTAAATTGCAAAATAAAATTTATCCTTAAAAAATACTAAAACGATAATTAGTCAAATAAAAATTAAATTTTTTACTATTAGCGCACCCTAAACTAAATTTTGAAAGTTGAACGTTATTTAAAAAGTTTACTTTGTGTTAATAGTCAAATATTTTTTAATTTGACTAGTTATAATTTAGCATATTTTATGGAAAATTTTACTTTAAAATTTGTGAGATTTTTTGGAATTTTATGTTTTAACTTATAATTTTTGTTTTTGTTTTGATTGATGAGAAAATCGGTGAAAGTTTTGAATGAGTGAGAGTATTTTTTAACCTTTTCTTTTTAAGCTTAAGGATATTTATGAAACTTTTCAATAGTTTCTCAAGGTACTTTTTTAAATTTTAACTGTTTTCATGCAAAACTTTAGGCAAGATTGTTTTTTAACCTTTTATTAAAATTTAAGGACGTTTTTTAATTTTCAAAAGTTTAGGAGCATTTTCTATACCAACTACAATATTTAAGTGTATTTATTATAGTTTAATCGAAAATATAATTACAACATGGAAACCAAAGTATATTGACCATATAACAATAAAAATGAAAATGTTACTTCAAAAGAAAAAAAAATGAAAATGTCTAAAAGAAAAACAATAAAACTGATAATGATAATACTTCCCTTTTTGTTGTTACTTGAACTTGTCCAAAATCAAAATCAATTTTTTTAAAAAAAAATATTATCATATCGAAAACGCTTATTGGAAACTATTTTGAGAAGGGGATCATGTAAAAAGTACTAAATTAAAACTTTTTCATATTTTCAGTGATGGTTGTTAATTTTTATAAATATAACAAAACATCAAAATATTTATGACATGTGTAACAAAATCAAAAAACCTATGAATTCAGCCATTTTTTTTTAATATTTCAGGTTTGTCTTTCCTTTCTATCTTTTTTCTTCCTTTCTTCTTCTGTAATTTTTCTTTTCCTTTCCATTGTCTTTCTTCCCTTCTCTAACAATTTTTTTCTTATATTTTTTTGAAATCATGATCTTTGTTTTCAATCAATCATAAATCTTATATTTTTTTCATATTGTTATTTAGTTCAAGATCTTGTACCAAATATAAAAGATTCTGAAAAAAAAATATTGAAATATTTGTACACGATCATTAAGATTTGACCAAATCTAAACGATCGTCTAGCCAAATATAAACAATCGTGTACCAAAGAATCTCTCAAGAAAACTACGAAGTCTTCCTCATTATTCTCAAGGTGAAAATTAACATAAAGTTGTGGGCTTCTGTGATTTGGTTTGATGAAAGGGAAAAACTTTTGAAAGATTTTTTTTTCTCTTTGGAACAAATAGATCGTAAAGTATAGTGAGGCATGTTTCTAATTTAAGTATAAGAAGAAAAATCTAGTTAAATGTTTTGAAAATTTATGTTTTGGATAAGAGGAGGCATTTCGAAGTAACACATCACGATAAAAAGTTGGCGTTTGAATCAATCCGCAAAAAGGATCAAGTGATAAAATCTTTTATGGTTAAGTATAAAATTTGGATTAAAAAGTTAATTCATGATAAAGTTTTGAGAAAAGAAGGATTTGTAGTAGGACCTATAAGTCTAAATACTCACAAGAGAAAGAGTCTTCGTGAGAAAAGGTTGGGTAGTCCGCAAAAAGAGTTATTGCGTTAAGACCTTCGAAAGCCATGTTAAGTGGTTAAAGTTATTCACGAAATGGAGTTAGGCGAGAAGAGAGATCTAGAGAAGAAAATGTCAAATCTGATTTGACAGGGGTTAACGTGTAAGATTAAGGATTTAAGCATGGCTGGGTTAATATTAAATTTACGCGTGTAGAGTTTTAAGTAGGAGCCTGCGAACTAGGAAGAGTTTAAGCATGACCAAGTTAGTTTAAGGGCTCTATAAAAAGAGGACTTGGTCATTAAGTAAGCACAAAGATTTTATTTTTTAAAAAAAAAGCTAAAATGTTGTTTTGTTTTGACAAAAAAAAAGAAAAACAAAGTGTTAAGTGTTGCGATTTGTTCCACGAGAAGGAAGAGAAGGATCTTTGGTAAATTGTGGTGAGTGTTTTCTCTCAAATAAATTTATGTTAAAAAGTTTATTGTGATTTCTCTTTACTGGTTTGAAAGAAGAATTCAAATGAAAAGTGTTTCAAAAGAGACTTCTATGAAAAGTTTATATGTTTTCAAGCATCATTTGATGATTATGATTTCAATACTATAAAATAGTTTTCAAACAATTAGTTGTATCTTTGAGATGATGCTAACTTTTATGTGCACATAAAGAGTCAAGGTCACCATGGGGTGTACGAGGATACATGGTGATAAGAAGTTGGCTTATGCGTTGAAAGGAGCATATAAAGTTTAGGAGCTTGAGCAATAAGAACGAATTTGTATATTCTCGATGTTGTTGAAACAGTAGTCTAAACGCGAGGTAATGAGACCAAACGTAGAGAACGATTTGGGATCCTTGGCAAAAAGAATAATTGACTAATGTGTGTTTATGTTGAATATTTATGTGATTCGCGAGTTGATCTAACTTTATTGTAAAAAAGATAACATATGTTTTGATATGTTTTGCGAAATGAACTGTTTATTGATAAACTTATTTGTGTTGGAATTTATGACTTTACGAAAAAGATTTATCAAATGGCATTGTAAAAAGAATTTCATAAAACCTCACTAAGTTTTTAGACTTATGTTTTAAAAATCTCATCTTCCAGGAACAGGTGTTTATGCCAAGTAGAGAAGAAGATTGAAGGGATTGCGCCAAGTTGAGAAAGCTACCAGGCATTTAAGAGTTATTTATGTTTGGTCAAAGTGTTGTAATTGTACATTCTTACCAAACACCTGTTATTAATAAAGTATACGTTTTGGTTATGTTATTTATCGTATTTGGCATTTAAGGTTGACTACCATTGTGTTTAGAGTTTTGTTGGTAGTTTATAAGGAGTTGAGAATAAGCTTAGCGATAAGACCAGTTGCAAAGTTTAAGTTAAATCGTAACCTATTCGCACTACTTCATGCGTTTTGGTTGTCTTGCGGATTAGGGTGTGACATTGTATCTTAACCATCTTTCTTAAGAGAGATGGAGGGGAAAGTTATCAAATAACTCCCTCCCTCTCCCTCTCCCTCACGTGGAGTTATTCTACTAATTAAAAAATATATTCATTAAAATAAAATAAAATAAATTTAAATTTAAACCATATTATATCTCATATAATATAAACTTTATATTATATCATATATAATATAACCAATGGTTTATATCTCTCATATGACTTATAGTTCTAATATGAATTGATTCCATATTAATTTTGACCTATAGTATATTTATGAATCTTATTCATTTTTTTATTTGAATCATATTCAAATATTAACTTCTCTCATAAAAAATTTATATTATAATATATCAAATATATTACATCAATTGTATCATATACAATTTATTTCCTTTAATCAATTTGAACAATTCAAATTAAACCAAAATACAGTTTATTCTCATTTATCCTTCTTGAGCTAACAAGGGGACCTTATGGACCTACAAATTGATGCTCCAATGATATGAGATTAATTAATTTAAACTCTTTAGTTAAATTAATCTCCATTCATTCACTATTAGTCATTCCACTAAAGACTAACAATTGCACTCTTCTTACTGTAGATATATTTTTGTGTCCATTAGATATAACCAATCAACAGCGCAATAACCCTTCACAAATTGCTCGTAAGTACAACTAGGCCAAAATTATCGTTTTACCCCTATAGTTACATCTAACTCCTTAAGTAACACTGATTCCTTTAATAAACGATAAGTTGTAGTCCCACTATAATTGAACTCCTTTTAGGCCAAGAGAGGGTGTGGCATCATATTGTTCAATTTTTGAAATCAGCCCTTAAGAAAGCAATTTCTCTACTTACTCTATCTATAGAGGAGTAAATTCTTACTTGTGTAGTTGTGTTCTCAACTCCTCAATCAAACGAATTCCCAAAATGGTAGGCATATTGAGTAGGCGACATAGACCATCCATGCAAATCAAAGGATCGCCTTTATAGACAGGAGTTCACAACTCACTCAGGATTCAGGTCAGGTCACATATGATTATCCTGGTGAAATGTAGTCTCAACTAGTAACGGTGTTAATAAAATAGACTATTCATTTCATGGTTATCATTTCCTACATACACAATCGCATATCATGATTATTTAAAAGAAAAATTACACAAAGTATTTTCGTTAAAAAGAACTACACGATCTCGTATCATTTCCTACACGATCACATGGGTAATCATGATTGTTTAGAAAAATAATTACACATGCGCATGTGGCTGATGTTGATACTACCTACACGATCGTGTATCATTTCTTCCTACACAATCACGTATCATTTAATATACAATCACGTATCATGATCGTTTAAAAAGAAGAACTACACGTGCGCGTGTGGCCGATTATTAATCGTGTGTTAACTAGAACATTTTTTGTATCTCTCATTGTGAGCTTGTGAGTTTTTTCTGTTTTCAAAAATGTTTTGTATAATGTAAATATTTTGCTGATTTGTTATATTTTTAAAAAAACACATTTAAAAAGCAGCATCTAAAAGATATTATGAATTGGTCTACGTAAATTCAGATTTAAGGTTCGAGAGTCCATTGTGTGTCGAAAAAGTATTAGCACACATAAAAATGGTTACCAAAACTTATCTTTTAAACTAAATAAAGAGGTTCACAAAAAAAATTATTTAGGTTTTGAATGTCCCATGGTTAATTATCAATTCACATCGAAGAAAAAAAAACTAAGCATGAATTGATAATTATGAGTGGCATAAGAGTCATAAGAAAAATGTAGTTTGTTTCTTTTTTTTTTTTCAAAAGATGATCTTTTTAACTTATTCACCTCAAGAATATTAAAATACCAAATTTTGATATTTTAATCTCCATCATAGGTGTCTAATGAGAAATTTCATGTATCTAAGAATTAAATAAATTCATAGAAAGCACTACCCAATCTCATTTAAAATATGAAATTGCTTATAATTTTTAAGACAATTTATTAATTAAATTTCAAATGGAGAAATTGCATATATTCATGAAATTTAAATTATGAAATTCATAAAAAACAATACTTCATCTCCGATTAAAATTTTTACATTCAAATTGAAAAATAAATAATGACGACGATGACGACGACGACGATGACGATGATGACGATGATGATGACGACGATGATGATGATGGTGATGATGATGATGATGATGACGACGACGACGACAAGATAGTGTGAAATTTGAGAAATACAGTTGTGAAATGGTTGTAAGATAATATAGGTTGTGAAATAAATAAAGTAATATGGTGAGATAAAATAATATGGTGAAAATAATACAAAGAGATCAAATAATACATAGAGTAAAATAATATAGAGAGATAAAATAATACTGTGAGATGAAATAAATAAAGTAGAATGCCAAATGCCAAACAAATAAATAAATAACGCAGATGCCATGTCAAACAAATAACGCAGATATCATGCCAAACAAATATCGCAGATGTCATGTCATGTCAAACAAATAACGCATGCATATGTCATGTCATCCGAAACAAATAACGCGCAGATGTCATGCCAAACAAATAGCGTAGATGCCACGCAAGATGCCAAATGGGTTTGTAGGATGCCAAATAAATAAAGCATCATGCCAACTAAACAAAGCACCATGTCAAGTAAATAAAGCAGCACATGTCAAATAAATAAAGCATCACATGATGCCAAATAAATTAAAGAGTATGTCATTTGCAGGATGTCAAATAAATAAAGATGCCAAATAGGTTTGAAGCAAGATGTCAAATGGGTTTGAAGCAGCAAACCAAATAAATAAAGCAACATGCCAAATGGGTGTCAAACCATTCAACACAATGAACCATGAATTTAAATACACAATAAATTTGAAGGCACAACAGTTAAATTGGCATAAATCTAAAAAAGATTTGAAGCACAGTAAACTGACCTGACATAAATCCAATAAAATTGAAATCACACTAGAAAAAACTCAATTCAAACAAAATTAATCTGACAAATTATGCGATAATCACCAAATCAATCGACATCTAATTGAGAAAAGAAAGAGAAAATATCTTTGAAGACTTTGATTTGGAGAAAATATTTTTCTGCTTTCTCAACCCTCCAAAATGACAATGAGCACATGAAAAGATTTTTGTACAATAAAACTTGTACCTTTCCTTAAAAAAATCTCAGTATTTCTCTCTTTAGACAAAAATCTCCCAGTTCTGTTTTTATAGGAAAAGTTGATCGTTTTTTATATCAGTGGAGTGAAGGAAAAGTATCGGAGAGAAAGTGGAAGACTGGGAGAATGGTGACTAGGGAAAGGAAAAAAAAAATAGGGGAAACACTTTTTTTTCTTAATTTTGTTTTTGTTTTTTTTAAAGAAAGTTAAATTTAAAATTTAAATCCAATTTCAATTTCAATTTCGTTTATAAAAATAAAATAAACACAAATAAATAAATATAAAAAAGGAAAAAGGAAAGACGAAATAAGTATATACAAAAATATCATAAGAAATAGTAAAAAAAAAATTAAGAAAATGTACTCTAAATAAATAAAGAAAAATAGATCTGATGTGAAGCATATGAATATCAATTAACAACTCAAAAAAAACAAAATTTTTATTATAAATTCTATTAATAATAGATGTCCATTAGTGTGTTTAGTGGCCATAGTTACAAGTCTTTCAATTAATCATTCAACACTCATGTCATGTCTATAAGATACCCATTCTTAGTGGTCATGTAATCTACCTCATGCTTGTCAAATTGACATTTGGTAGATTTGTAAAAATACACTTACATCGGAGGATTTTCCAAATTACATGAAGAAAGTAGAGATTTTGAGATTTTCTTAATTATCTTAATTTCCTAATTTTCTTATTTACTTATTTATTCGTTATATTTTAAAGAAAATTAGCATACGTGTGAACATTATGCATTTTAAAATGAAATTTGTAAAATTTATATAATTGTTGGTTTAAAATTTTAAATTAATAGGATAGAAATTGGGGATGATTTACATACTAAAAATAAGAAAGCTATGGAAGGGAACATGAGCACATGAAGGACTCTTTTTAATCAATTCCTTTGTTTCATAAATATATATTTAATAATGGTTTCTTAGTGTTCTGATAATAATATATATATATATATATATATTGTCCTATTTTAAATTTTAATTTATCATTTATCACTAGTAAACCAACAACCAACAAATATTTATTCTATTGTAGATAAAGATGATGATATTTTACTATATCTATTATCCTATGAACTTCTATTCTTTTATATTTAATATTTACTTTCCAAAATTATAAATAAAAAATCATAATCAATTTCTTACACATTTCTTAAATTTAAGATATGAAAAACATGAAAAAGAGAAACATGTACATCATAGACAACTCAAGCATTCAACTTTATCAAATTAATTATGACCTATTGTTTTGTATTCATTTAAAAAAGCGGACCACTCAAACAAGGAAACAAAAATCCATCCCCAATAAACCCATTTTCCTTGGTTGTGTTCTTTAGAGAAAGAAAAATAGGTCCATATTGCACATGAGTTGATGATATATATA
>JBBPDI010000005.1:15206620-15216860 GCA_037974545.1 Cucumis variabilis | reverse complement strand
AGGGAAGAAGAAATGGAATATAATTATCAGAGAGAGTTGGAACTGTTGAAAGGTTTGAAAAAGTGACTCACCAACAATTTGCTGAGGACAATCCTCTCTCTCTCTCTCTCTCTCTCTCCAATTCACTCATTCCAACCACTTTTTTTTTTCTTTACTTACTTTTAATTATACCCCCAAATCTTCAAATCTTTCAACCCCAACCATAGAAGATTTTTGTAGTTAAATTCATGGATCAAAAAACTTACAATAATTTACGTGTTGTTTGAGTGAATGAATCTAAATTCGAAATTTAGTTTCAAATTTTATAAGATTTTTGTAGTTAAAGATCATGGATGAAGAGTTTATACATGTTTGAGTGAACAAATCTAAACATATACATTATGTATGTTTAATGTAATATTATTATTGAATAATTAGCAAATAAATACACCTACAACTCAACAAAGAAAATAACCAGCAAACTAAAAATAATAATAAAAAAGGTAAATACTAATTGGAAAAAAATCATAAACCATAGTTTTCTTTAAGACTCTCTTCGTGATAGAAACAACTTAAGTTTGAGAAGCGTTGATTGAAATTGATGACAGAAACTAAAGAAAACCTCTGAGTCAAATCACAATAAATCTAGGCTAAAGACACAACAACTCACGAAGAACTAAAACAAAAAGATATTCTAGATGGAGACAAAACCCATAAAAAAACTGACACAATGAGTTTTTGGGTTGGTAACAAAATCCACAAATAACTAGAATCGGGAGAACTTTTGGACTAGAAACAGAGATCTAAAGTAAAACCCATAAACTGCTGATTTGAAAACAAAACAAATTAAAAATAAATACCAAAATCAACCGAATTGGAGGAGCTAAAAAACGAAGATGGAACTAGCAATGTTGAATTGTATCATGGAAATTTTGGTTTGTCTTTGCCAACGAAGACATAACAAAGACAGCAGAAGCTGAATAGTTAATATGAAAGAACCTTTGAAGTTTTGATACCATGTTAAATTTGTGTAATGTTATTTGAAATAACTAATTTGATATTTACAATGGTAAATGATCAAATAAATAGACACTTACAACTCAATAAATAAAAAATATTTTTTTTAATTTTATGGACATGTGCTTAGATATGTTCTCATAGATATAAACTTTTTCTTACATGAATTTGATTGCACAAACCTAGAAAGGTTGTTTTGACATAAAGTTAAAAATTGAGGCGTTAAAGTAATTTGGTACTATCATTAAACCAACTCATAGGTTCTAACTATCAAGTACTCAACATATATGTTTCTACATTTTGATTTTTGTTATGGTGTTTGTTTTATTTGTTTTCTAAAACTATTTTCTTTCCTTACATGTGTGCTCTTTGATTTTCATTTAATTATGATGTGATTGCTATTTGTTTATGAGTGTGATATTATATTGATGTGATATTGTTGGAATTTCAAAAAGATTCAAACTCTAATTTGGATGTCCTCAATTCATTTTTGGCTGAATATTGAGTATTTGATTTTTTATGTCGTCATTCATGTTTGATTGTTATTTGATTCTCATGTAATTCATATTTGATTGTTATTTAAGCTCTATCTGATAATCATTTTGCAAATGAGCTGTTAAGACATGAACAAAATTTAGTCTCTCCTTTGTTTACTTTGCATTTTTTTAATTTATATCAATTTTTTAATTTTCTTAAGTAGCAAACACAAAGATTTGGTACTAAAAAGTCTAACTTTTTCAAGTAAAACCTTGAGAATTGTGATTTCACATTTGATTTTGGAAAAATAAATAAATTGAAGTCACATGAATTTAGGAAAATAAATAAATCTACATATGACAATTAGACGTCTCAAAGAATAAAAACTAACCATATGACAATTAGAAGGCAATCAAGTAATATAAAAAATGACTATTACAAAAAAATAAAAAATCAGAAGGTAACCACATGACTATCTCATATGCTAAGTAAAATTGAAAAAAAAAAAGGGTAGAAAGTCCATCAGAAGATAATCAAATGACTATTTTAGAAGGTTCCAAAATTGAAAGAAAAAAAGAAGGTTGAAGGTAATCAAATGACCATCTCGATATTTTGTTGTTGTGGTTAAGCTTTCTATGGTCATTTTTCATAGTGACAATAGGATGATCAACAATGTTATGTAGATTACAAAAATGGATGGTAATCAAAAACTACTTAGTAATTGACAAAAAAAATGTAAAGTAATCAAATATCAATCATAATGCACTGAAAAATTCTTACCAAATGACAATAAATGAAAGGTAATGGCATGCCAATATGATGGTAATTATAAACAACTTAATAATTGACAAAAGGTTGAAGATAATGAGATGATTATCATATTCTACTTATTAATTATAAAAAGAAAAAAAATGTAAGATCATTAGATAGCAATCAGTACCATTTGCAATTAAATTACAACCAATATTAAATTAAATAATAATGAGATGGTAAGCCGATATCATGATCAATCAAATACAATAAACATCGAATAACAATCATACATTAATCAGGCAACAAGTAATCGATATCATTGATAATTATATGACAATCTAATAATAATTAGACGGTATACAAAATACAATTTCGTATTTTTAATTATGGGAGCATTTTAGTCATCTGAGATAAACTTGTTAATTTGCAGTTCCTACAAATTTTAAAATGTTGGGGGCATAGAATTAATTTTGACTCTTTTTAATTTTATAACTTTGCTTACAATCTAAAAATATTAAACAATGTGACACTCACTTTTGCTTTTCAATAAATTAGTTATTTTTAAAATATATTTTGGATTATACTCTTTTCAAGAATTTCAAATATGTATTATGTACCTAATGGAATTTCAATCGCGTGGAAAGAAGTTTAAGGGTATGTTTGAATTGTCTATAAAAGTATATTTTTTTTAAGAATATATTTTTTTAAAAAAAAAAATTAAAATAAGTTTAAAGTCTAAACACTTACAAATGACCTCTTTATAAATATTTATATGCAAAATTGTATTTGTTTGGTTTGTCCTATACTAAGAATGTTTATACTTATATCAAATTACCATAAAAAACTATAAACATTATGAGTTAATTTCATAAAGAAACACACACATTTTGAATCTTTTTTTCATAATATATTTTAAATTTAATCGCAAGTTATCTTGAAATTATTAAATTTTTAGTTAGTTAAAACTAAACATTAGTTTCATTTTTTTTTTTATTAATTTTTTTTTTACACTTCAATTTTAAAAGCACAAATATCTTAAAATGTAAATACATAACCATAAAAAAAATTGTTTTTCAACAACAAAATATAAGATAAATCATCTTTTTGAGGCAATATAATATCAACTAGACAAAAAGATGTGCAATTCGACCACGTTCTTCATTCATCTTCATTTTACAAATCGAGTGATCATGTTCTTCATTGATGATCTCATGATTTCTTTCACAAATGTTAGGCGAAGTAGATTTGGTTGAAAGAGGAACATTTGCAAATCTATGTATTTAAATGTATAAGAACACGCATTGAAAAAATATTCAAGGTATTTTAAATTAAAAAAAATGACGGAGTGAAAAATAGATAGTCAAAAGTAACGGAAAAAATAGATATTTGGGAGGGATTTCTCATTAAATAATAAATAAACATTTATTCTAAAATTTAAAATTTGGTGAAATGTGTTTTCTCTAAAATAGTTTATTTCATAATCTCACTTTTCTAAAAAATATTTTAACCCATGCCAAACACCTCAATTTATCTTAAAATAAATTATTTTAAAAATTAAACTCTTCAAAAATCAATCAAAACATTGTCATTAAAACACATTACAATTTAACTTATAAATGCAGCTTTCAAAACTATTTAACTAACCAAAATATATGTGGTTCAAATTCATATTTCTTCATTTATTATTTTTGTACGTTGATTGTGTAGCAATAAAAAATAGTTAAGTAATATTTTTGGTGTGATATTAAACATAAGAAGATTAACCAACTTATTTAAAGAAATAATAAAAAGCCATTGTTTTTTAGCGATAGCAAAGATACATCGATATCGGTGATAAACATCAATAGATGTCTACGAGTGTTTATTACTGTTAGACATTGGTTGGCGTTCATAATAATCTATCAAACAATGATATTTTGTAACATTTAAAAATTTTCAAGAATTTTGTTATTTGAAAAAAATTAACCTAATATTCTCCTTATTCTATGCTCTCTCTCCCCTATTGTTTTTTTTTTTATTTTGTCATCTTACGTCTTCATGCAAAAATATTACCCAAGGAGATTTATATTACATAGAAATGTTTTTGTTTGAAGAAAATAAGATCATGTTTGAAATATTTTCTCTAAGTATTTTGTTTATAAAATAAATCATTTTGAAGAAAAACAAAGCATAGTATTTAATGATAACTCAAAATATATTTTGAAATATATTTTAAAAATAGTTTAAATAAAAATAAAAATTTAATTTTTTTTTAAGTTAATAAAGTATAGCGTAATACTAACTTAAAATATAATTCTGAGAGATCATAAGGTTTTATTCAAGCTTCTATTTTTATAGAAATCTTTTAACTTTGTTATTAATGCTCATAACTCATGGGATTAAATAGATTTAATTGAACTTGTTAATTTTGTGAATTTATTGAAGAAATTTAGTAGTTTATTATTGTAAGTGAATTTATTGATTAAGTGAAGTGAAAATCAACAAAAGAAAAAAGGTGTATTAATGAGAGGAGTGGAAAATAGGGAAAGACAAAATGAATTTAATTGGAGTTACAAAAATGTTAAGTCATAATTAGTTTTGAAAATATCAATGAATAAGCCAAATTTCTTATTTCAGCAATCTTAAATCTTCCATCATCAATCTTTTTCTAAGGCGCATAGACTTAGAGATTGTCAAATTTAGTGTATTTTTATCATTATAGTTTTTCCAAACTCATTTGGATTATTCTCATTACACATATTCCATAATTTTATTTCCTAAAATTTGGTGCTTGAAACAAAGTAGAAGTTACGAATATTTAGACTAAATTAAGAAAGTATTATTTAAGAAGTTATTGAAGTTGATCTTTTTTTTTTTTTTGGTAAATGTATCATGTTAGGCAAAGTATCAGTTGCCTATTTTTCCAACAATTATGATGCAATTAAAATTGATATTCACATTTCAAATGTGACCCATATTTGAAGATTTAACAGTTTTATTCTTTTTCAATAACATTGAGATAAGTTCTATTATTTTGATTTTTTTTTAAAGTATTAATAGTTGGGAATGTAATAATCTTAAGATATATTGGTTGCTTCTATATGAAAAGCATGAGGTGGATTTAGAGCAAAGGTAGGGGAGGATCCACATGGGGTACACCCCCTCAATTGATTTTTATTGACCATATTTACATCTTTATTGAATCTTTACGTATATTATTCCCATTGTTTTGTTTTATGGAGAAAATTTTAGAATGAGCTTGGTAGTAGCTAAAATCACTTTTTCACTCGTCAAAATCACTTTTACACAAAAATATGATATTTAACAACCTAAAGAAAGTAATTTTAGAAAAATAAAAAATCATTCAAAATTGATTTTTGAAGAATCACTAGACCTCTCTAGTGATTGTGGAAAAGTTATTAATATGAAATCACCACCTTATTTTATTTAGTTTTTGAAATACCCAAGCTACCCTTTTTAGTAACTTCGTAGTTTTAAAATCGTTCTTAGTATCAAACATAATAATTGAAAATCAAATTTAAAATTGGGACTTTTAAAAAATAGGACAAAGCGTGAAAATATTAACCGTATAGAACAATTTTGAAAAAGGAAAAAACACGCAAGCCCACAGTGGAAAATCACAAAAATACCCTTGCGATTAATTAGTCATACATGTGTCAAAAAAACGATTTTGCACTCGCTCTAAACAATCCCGTACTCTTGTACTCAATTTAAATGATCTTGTACGCAATTTAAATTGTCTTGTACCAAAACTAAATGATCTATCTATGATAGTCATCTATCTCTGTCTATCTAGGATATACAACTAATCGTTTAGATTTTGGAGTAAGAAGAAAAAAAAAAAAGAGATGAAGAAGAAGGAAGAAATTTTGTAAGAGGAAATAAAGAAATTGCAAACAAGAAGTGGAAATACGAAGAAGGAGAAGTTATGATATGAAGAAGAGAAAAATAAATTGTAAAGAAGAAGAAGAAAAAAAACTGAAAAATCATCCCACAATAATCAAAATCCAATAAGAACAAATATGAAATTTATGAAAAGTGGGTTTTTGTTAAATTGTTATACGGGTCATAAATGTTTAGCACTTTCGTTATATTGATGTAAATTTACCTTTTAAATATATGAAAATCAATTTTAAGAGTTTGTTGCCACACATAAATTTGATTTGATGGATCAGAAATCAATTTTACAAAATGAATTGTAGCTTAATCTTTTTTTTTTCTTTTAAATAACTCACAAACACATCCTTAAATCATTATGTAAGTATATTGATACATATTATTTAATTTTTAATTTATTTATGAACAATATTTTTTGATTTAAATATTACATCAATATATTAAGTTAAATTACAAAATTAGTCTAATAAATCTAAAATTTTCAAATTGTGTCTAATAAGTCTTGAATGTTTAAATTTATTCATAAAATTTTAATTTATATTAAATGAGTTTTGCATATTTTCAAAAAAACTTAACCCAAATTCTTTTATAGATAAAAAAATGGGGTTTTCTAAAAGAAATAGAAAAGTGCTAAAAGATTTAGACTGTATAGAACAATTTTGGAAAAAAAAAACTCACAAGCCCACAACGTGAAATGATAAAGATAACCCACGATTAATTGGTCATGCACACGCGAAAAAACGATTTCGTATCCAGTATAAATGATCTTGTACCCCTGTACACAACCTAAATGATCTTATATCCTTGTATATAGTCTAAACGAACATGTACTCAGTTTAAACGATATTGTACCAAATCCAATCGATCTTGGTACACGATCTTGTACGTGTTCCCAGTCTAAAAGATCTTGTACCCTTGTACCTAGTCTAAATGATCACAGCTGATCATTTACATATTGATACGTGATTGTTTAGCTCATGTACCAATATCGTTTAGATCTTGTACCAAGAAGAAAAAAAGAAGATGATAGAAGAAGGAAAATTTTCTGAAAGAGGAAATGAATAAATTGCAAACAAGAAGAAGTAGGAATATGAAGATAGAGAAATAATAATATGAAGAAATTAATAATATAAGGAGGAGAAGAATAAATTGCAAATAAGAAGAAAAAAAAGTAAAGTGAAGTATGATCCCACAATATTCAAAACCAACCAAGGGCAAATATGAAATTTATGAAAAAATAATAGTGACTTCAGCGACTTTAATAAATTGTACACGTACCATAAATATTTTTTGATTTGGTTATATTTATGTAAATTATCCTAAAAAAAGTTTGTTATTTTTCAATCTAAATGAGCCTTAATTTCAATAGTTGATTCACTTGTTTTTTTTCTATAAAAAGAAAATATGTTCTAAACGATTGTTTACTATAGCCAACACGATTGTTTAGCATAATCAAAACGATCATATGATTTAAAATTTTTAACGATCATTTACATTAGAGTACACGATCGCTTATCACAATCAACACGATTGTTTTCCATGATCAACACGATTGTTTAACATGATCAACATGATTATTTAAGTTTAAAGTCTTTTTCTCCAATCGTTAAAAAGATCTACACGATCGTGTATCATAACCTAAACGATAGTAATACACAATCGTAGATCATTCATTTAGATTGTAGTACACGATTGTTTAGAAGAATATTACTTGTGCAAGCATGTGGCCGATTAATCACGTGTTTATTTATTTATTTTTTTGAAAAGGTATTGTAATTAAATGCAGGGTGGAATGATTTAAACCATATTAATCGTACGTTGACTGAGGTATTTTTGGTATTTTTCATTGTGGATCTGTGAGATTTTTTTCGTTTTCGAAATTGTTTAATACAATATAAATATTTTACCAGTTGGCTATATTTATAAAAAAACTCCTAAATAATATCATAACTAATTTTTAACATTTTCGAATACACATATAAATACGATACTTTTTTAATATAAACTTAAAAGTTTAAACTAAATGAATCTATCAATTATCAAATACACAATAAAAACTTTGAAAACCTATTGTACACATTTTAAATTAGTGACCATATAGGCACAAATTGTCAACAAAAGTTTACATCAATTAACACCCGTATATGTTGAGATTCAAAAGGTCTGTGGTTCGAACCTTCCACTCTCATTTGTACTAAAAAATATAAGACAAAAATTTAGAACATAAGACTAAACTTCTAATCTTATAAACAATTATGTCTTCTACTATGAAGTTTTGGATTCACCACAGTAGCTAGCATACGATGCACAATACTTAAATACTGGTGTATAAAATGTTGAATTGGTGTGTTTTCAAGAACCTGGAGATGCAAACTTATTGGTGAGATGCCTTATTTGAAGTAGCTCAATATCAAATATCAAAGTCCCAAGGCTCGAACCTTCACCATTTGCCAAACGTGTTGGATTAAAAATGGTGGTAAATAGCCTTTGCCCGTCAAAGTACTGCATCCAAAATTCAAATAAAATATTACAAAAAAAAGTTTGCTATTTATATATTCATAATTATTTTTTCTAAACGGACAGTAAGTGGCCAATCAATTCCTTCTGATCTCAGTCCTAGCTTATCGATCTCTTCTATAAAATTATTTTGTTTTTTATATTAAAAATTAAGGGTATAGGCATTACTACTTCCATCCATGGAGTGTTTTAAGAAACTAAGATAAGTTAATATATATATATAGTTTTTGTTTTTAAATTTTATCTAAGAATTCGAGTGCTTAGTTAAAAAATATATAAAAATCATAGTAAAAACAATGGTATGAGAAAACTAGCATAATTTGCAAAACTCTTAAGATGGTTTATACAAGTTTATGTTTAAAAAAAGGGTTATCGTCCTAAACTTTTGACTTTAATGGTTCGACACAACTTGAGTTACTATTTCCTCAATCAATTTAAGATAACTGAGAGCTATATCAGTATTTTTAAATCTTTTTCTTTTTTATAACTATGATCATGTCAAGAAGATTCCAGATCATTGCATTATGCGCATAGTAAGTCCACCGTAGAATTAGTTCATCTACCCAAGATTGCTATAGAGATAAAATGTTTAAAGTCAATAATAATTTTAGTTGAAAAGGATTAGTAACTTCAAACATCCTACCGTTTAACACTACGTCAGACATATGCAACCGATTAAACCTAGATGCAACATACAATACAACGCACACAACCAGAAGGCAACTTAATTAAAGAAGAAAATAAGGATTAACCAAACAAAGCGGGGGAAACAGGAATGAATGCGTACATTGGGTGGAATGGGTTCTTGAGACGTATTCTGATATCCTTGGGATGGTGGAATGATGACTCTACGGATGCCACCAACTTTCATGGACTTCACAGCTGCTTCCATTCCCGCAATAACCTTCACATTAATTCAATTTCTGAAAATAAATTCTTTTTTAGGACAAATATCAACCAATACTCTAAACTTCACGAGTCTATTCATTTAAACTTTCAAAATTTGAAAGTGTATCAATTTACGCTATTTTCTAGATTTCATTCGACCAATATTATTGTAAAACTTGAGTAAATTAGACTATTTGTAGGACAATCAATAGACTATTCTCAAAGAAAATCTCGACAACCAATCTAAATTGACTTATTAATGAAAATTTAAGGATTTATTTTATAGTTGATACAAATTATAAGTTTCACACAAGAAATTCTTAAATGGAATGTAATGATAGGAGTAAATTGATATATTGCAAAAGCTCAAAATTTAAATTAATATAATATAATGATAGGAGTAAATTGATATACTTGCAAAAGCTCAAAATTTAAATTAATATAATATTTAGTTCAAGATTTTAACTGGTACAATCACTTAAGTTAGTATAAACTGATATTTTCCATTCTTTTTATTTCTAATTTTTTTGTTGAAATCTTTTTAAAATGCAGAGTATGCATAATAAGACAAATGAAATAGTAGTAAACATTTTTTTAAAAATAATGTTCTTATCGACCTTATCCAAAATTGAGAGTCAATTCCTTTGCAACTAAAAGCAGATTCAGTTAGGTAGAATGGTAGGATATCAACAACAATTGACTTACTTTCCCA
>JBBPDI010000005.1:15173108-15186313 GCA_037974545.1 Cucumis variabilis | reverse complement strand
CATCGGTTTATGGAAAAGTTGAAATGTTTAAGGGGCAAGCTTAAACTATGGAACAGAGAAGTTTTTGGAGACATGCGGTTGGAAAAAAAAGCAAGTAACAGCCAGAAACGACGAGATTGACAATTTGGAGTTGGAAGGTCCCCTTGAAGGAGATCTTAAGGAGGAGAGGGTTAGTTTAAAAAGGGCCCTTCCGGATTTGATCAGGAAAGAAAGGTTGAGTTGGAATCAGAAATGTAAAATCAAATGGGTAACACTGGTTTTTTTCAATAGAGTGGCTAATGGAAGAAGGAATAAGAATCACATTGATCTTTTAATACTTGATAATGGTGTTAGTACAAGAGACAGCAAGGAGATTGAGGAGGAAATTATAAAGTCTTTCTCCAATCTCCTATGTTCTGTAGTGAATGTTAAGCCTTTTTCGGGAAGGTATTGATTGGAATCCCATTTTGCCTAGGGAGGATGAGGAGCTGGTGAAACCTTTTTCTTTGGAAGAGATTAAAATGGCAGTTTTCAGTTGTGAAGGGGACAAATCTCCTCGGACGGATGGGTTCTCTATGGGTTTCTACCAAAAGAACTGGAATTTGATTGAAGGGGATTTGGAGGGAGTCTTTAAGGAGTTCTTTGAAAGAGGTATTTTGAGTAGTCCGATGGTGGAAACTTTTGTGTGTCTGGATCCCCAAAAAGGATAATGTCAATATAGTTAGGGAGTTCTGGCCTGTCAGTCTTATCACTAGTGTTTACAAGATTTTGGCTAAGGTTCTTGCTAATCGGTTAAGGAAAGTGTTGCTCTTGACTATTTCTGAAGATCAGGATGCTTTTTTTAATGGGAAGGCAGATTTTGGATCAAGCTCTTATTGCGAATGAGGCTATAGAGGAGTATAGGACGAAGAAAAAGGAGGAAGTTTTGCTTAAACTTGATTTTGAGAAAGCGTATGATCATGTGGATTGGGGTTTTTTGGATAGCAAAATGATGAAAAAGGGCTTTGGCTATAAATGGAGAATGTGGTATGTGGGGGTGTATTAGAAATGTGAAATACTCAATTCTCATCAATGGATCCCCAAAATGGTCGATTCAAGATTTTAGAGGCTTAGGACAAGGAGATCCTTTGTCCCATTTTTTGTTCTTACTTATGGTGGATGTCTTAGCCGTCTTATTAGTAAAGGGGTTGAAGGGAATATTATTGACCCTTTAAGGATTGGCAGAAATGAAGTTACCTTATTGCATGGCATCTACAATTTGCGGACGATACTCTGTTATTCTCTTCTGGGAAAGAAGAGTTGATCACTCTTAATTATATGGTTGCTTTCTTTGAGAAGTTGTCTGCTTTGAAAATTAATAGAAGCAAATGCACCATTTTGGGTATTAATACTGATGCTACTAAGCTTCAGAGATGGGTGGAGGTGTTTGATTGTGAGTTTGATTCCTTTCCTTCGCTGGATCTTGGTCTCCCTTTGAGGGATAATTTGAGGGCTATGTCTTTCTGGGATTCCGATTGTGAGAAAATTCAAAAGAGGTTGGCAGGATGGAAGAAAGGGTTTTTTCTCAAAAGCGGGGAGATTAACTCTGAAAAGATCTGTTATGAATGGAATACTGGTGTATTACATGTCACTTTTCAGGATACCTTGTTCGGTTTGTAAAAGTATGGAGAGTACATGAGAGATTTTCTTGGTAGGGGGTGACGAAGGTCATGGGTCCCATTTGTTGAGATGGGAACTGGTGGGGCGTCCTGTGAACCAAGGGGGGTTAGAGATTGGCAATCTTAGAATCTGCAATAGAATTGTTGGCTAAGTGGCTCTGGTGCTTTTCTCTTGAATCTAATTCTTTATGGCATAGGATTATTGTGAGTAAGCATGGCGCCCATCCCTTTGAAAGGACGTCGAAAGGGGTTAAAGGCACACAATGAGATCCTTGGAAGGATATTTCCTTTGAGCTTCCCACTTTCTGTTGGTATTTTTATTCCTTTGCCCATCACTTTGAATGTTCGAGCTCATGATATTTTTCACTCAGCCATTACACTTTATTTACAAATGTATTTGTTTCAACATTTTAGTCCTTTTGTCTTTCACTATAATTTTGCAATTTATTAGTTTAGGGCTCCTATACTATGCACGCCTATATGGGATTGGGATTCTAGTGAACACTGAAGGGAAATATAGAGTTATTTTTTTATAGCCATATCTTAGTTAACAATGTTTTTTACCTCACCTTTCTTCGGGACAGAAAATCTTCACTAAAAATTGTTTAACCAATTTTTATGTGTGATCATTATTTTAGGTTGAAGGTATATTGGTACGAGCTGTAGATGGATTGGAAGCCCTTCAAGAGGAACGTAGGGTTTGTAATCGTGCTTTTATCCTTTGATCGTCAATTTGTCATGTGTATGGGTGTGTTTATATTTATGTTGCATCTTCTGGGTTCTGTAGAAGGTGGATCCTCAGACTGCTGAAGCAATAGACCATTTTCTTCTGAAACTGAAAGCGTGTGCTAAGGGAGATTCATCTTTCTCCTTCATCTTGGATGATCCAGCTGGAAACAGCTTCATTGAGAACCCGTAAGTGATGGACTTGAGCTATAATTTTCTGATTTTTAGGTCAAGCGTTTTGAGCTGTGGCTTTCAGTCTTCCACTGCTATTTTTAGTTTTTTGCTATACACATTGTACTTCTAATTTGTTTCACCTTATAAGTTGTAAGAAAACAATTGAATAAGATTTCATCAATTTAGTTACTGAAGTTAAATAATAGAAAATTAATTTATTATAAGTTCATCATAGTTTTATATGCGTTGTATAAGTCAATAATTCCTTATTGTAATCATTTAACAGCTAATCAAACAAAAATTGCCATAAAAGCCTCAAATGTACATTAGTCAAGGATTTAACATCTGCATTGCATCTGACTACAAATTTGTTAACTTGCTACTTTGATTCAAAAGGCTCACTTTTTTATGTGTCAAGTTCTGCTGGAAATTAGAGTAGGTATATTTTTTGAAAGAAAATACATTCTTACTTTATCTCTACAATATAGCTACAAAAGTTTTTTTTCACATCATTTAGATATCTATGATTAACTGATGTTTTTCAAAATCATCATAAGTTCAATTTCAACTATGCCCTATTCTTCTCAAAAAGAAATAAAAAAGCTGCATGTATACCCTACGCCTAACTTCCCAACTACATTATTTAAAAGTGGTCTAATGCTACTAGGGGTACTAAAAATATTATTTCATTTTTTTTGTATATACATAAAAATTTGTCCATAATTTTCAACACTTGGTAACAACAACAGCTTAACCAATCTTAATAATAAACCAGCTAAATGCACAATGTTCAGAGATATAATTATTTAATTAGTACTAAGGATTCGAAGGGTTTCCTTGATATTCCTTCCATTGGCCCGATTGTTTTGAAGCTACATGATTCTTGTTTTTTTTACTGATGTAGTGATATTTTTGTTCTAAGATTTGTGTGTTTTCTTCTCAAATTACTTTGTTATTGGGTATTTTTTCTTTATTTTTTTCCAGCTTATTCTTTGTTCTAGTGCATGGTTCTCGGGATTGTACTTTTTCAATTTTCTGGATTTTAGCTTTGTATCCTTGTATTTTGAGTGTAAAGTCTCTTTTCATTCTATCAGTGAAAAGTTTTATTTCCTTTTAAAAAAATGGTCAATTCGTCAAACAAAAATAAGATAATTGATTTTTTTTCAATTTGAAAATTAGACAAAAGGGCCAATAATAGTTATTGCATATTCCTTCTTTTTAATATATTATAAACTTTATTTCAAAGAATTTCAGAATGTGTATCTTATGGATGTGAGGTTGATTACTTTTAGATTTGCACCATCCAAAGATCCATCATTAAGTATCAAGTTTTATGAGCGGACTCCAGAACAACAAGCATCGTTGGGGTATTATGTTGAACCATCACAACCAGCAGAAGCTCAGGGTGGAGCATCAACAGGTGGAGTTGATGCTTCTAATCAAGTTAGAGGAGAGGCACATGGATCTGTAGGAGCAAAGGCTGGCCATCGGGCAATAGCTCAAAGTAACAGTGCAGAGATTGCTGAGGCCTTTTTTCGTTACACTGCACCAGAAGAAGTAATGGAATTGTTTAACTTTTTTGTTTTGACGCTCTTTAGTAGCTTTTGAAGTTCTACACCCATGATAATACTTGATGTGTGATAGGTGATGACATTCCCATCAACATGTGGAGCTTGTGCAGTTAGCTGTGAGACTCGAATGTTTGTTACCAGTATCCTTATCATTCTTGAATTTTGATCAGTTGATGGCATAGAACTAAATTAACTCATTAATGCTTGGAACTAAGGATGACAATAAGTTTTTATGCATGAACTTTTTTAGTTTCATGATAGTATCTACTATATGCTAACTGTTAGTAACTCTTTTGAATTTTGGTGATCGTGAATACGATCTTGGAACCTTTTTTTATTTATTATTTATTATTTATTTATTTTTATTATTATTGTTTAGTTTGTTTGCAAATTTAAATTGTGCTTGTAAGAAATCTGAACTCCTCCTAGCCTATTCATCCCACAAAATATGAGAGGAAGCAATGCTAACATTGTAATTTTGATAAAAGTGTACAACAGAATCCTGGAGTTTCCGACTTCGACTCCAACTTATTATCCTCTCATGCATCTGCTATAGAATCTCAATTGTACTGGGAAGGGCATGCTTGGGTACTGTACTGTGGGATTTTGTTATTTTCTTTCCAAAGGAACATGTTTCAGAAGTCTGACATGGTTTTTTGTTATAAAATATTATTATTATTATTTTTTAGAAGGAAGAAACTGTGCAAATATTGAGAAAAATGAAAGAATAGACAAGGAGATGCAATACACTATCCCGCAGAAAGAGGCCACTCTGGCTACAAGAATGGACTCCCAACCAACACAATTACACCTAGCTGAAAATTACAAAAGTCCAATTAACGGAAGCCCATAAGGACACATCAATTTTACCTCCTAAACCTACTCCATTGACTTCTCTAACACTCTAAAAGTTTTACTATTCGTCCCAAGCCATACTCCCAACAAAATAACACAGAAGTAAGAACGCCACATGACTCGTCTGTTATCATGAAAGGGAGAACTCATCTGACCTGATAGATTGAGTAGTTTTTTGGTTTAGGCTAGATGTTATGATTCATTGAGGGGCCAGACAAAGACAATCCATTCTCAGGTATAACTGCATAATTTAGAGCGTGGAAGTGCACATGCATCTGATGTATTGTTGAGATTCACCAATGAGGACATCTAAAAAAGTTCTGCCACTGAACGTTAATTTTTTTGCAATTACATTTTGATTAAAGAATTGAGGCAGTAGCGTCCAATAATTGTGTTTTCTTAGTTATTGCCTTATTCTTCGCATATAGAATTGAAAGAATAGGTTTTTTTAATTGTGATTGACATCCTTCTTTCTCTATTGTTTCTTAAATGGTTGATCTACTATGAGCGAATAGCTTAACTAGGGGGAGTCTTCTAGTTTCTTCCAACTTCTTGGTAGCTTTTATTTGTTTGAGAGGCTCCTACAAAAATACATTTAGACTTGACAAACCACAGAAATTCCGTACTTTCAAGAAGTGATTGTCATGGCAACTACTTGTGAAGCTTGTGGTTACCGTAGTTCCGAGGTATGTCTTGCCAGTATTGTACCCTTTCACCTGCTTGTTTTAGTTGTGATGATTATTATGATCTTGTTATGCAGCTGAAGCCTGGTGGGCGAATCCCTGAAAAAGGAAAGATAATTAGTCTATGTGTGAAGAATGTTAGAGATCTCAGTCGAGATGTAATAAAGGTTTGTTAACTGTTTGCAAAATTGTTTCTGGTTGGAATGCCTTCGCAGATTTCTCTATTATGCTTCTCAGTTTTGTAATTGGTATAGTTTATTTTTGGGGGCATTTCCTTGTTATGCTCTTTTTAGGAGTTTGATAGTTTGTAACTCTTCAAATATCAAATATAAATTAAGTTCTTTGTTTTGTTTTTCAACATTTCATTGTATCAATAAAGTTGTGTTTCTTTAAAAGAAAAAAAAAGAAAAAGAAAACAAAAGGCAACCAGTGCTTGTATCATGTAAGTTGGAACATATAGTTTAACGATGTTATGTTTTTTACCAGTCAGATACTGCAAGTGTAAAAGTCCCAGATCTTGAGTTGGAGCTGACTAGTGGTACTCTTGGGGGAATTGTTACAACTGTTGAAGGCTTAATCACAAAGATAAGTGAAAGTAAGTATATTTAATGTGCTGTATTGTATATTTTTGCGTGATTTCACATTTACTGTCTCCGAGTGTTTCAGGTATAGAATCTTAAATGACAACAAAGTGCCTCTGAATTTCTAATCAAACTCTAAGCCTTCATTTCCTTAACTTTCACTCTCTTTTTGTTTTTGTTACTGTAACTTTTTGTATTTTGTACTTTTATTTTATTTTTATTGTGCAGTTTAAAAAAATGAAAATCTTGCGTCTTATCTTTCTTTCCCCCCACTTTTTGCTGAAGTTTGGGAGTGGTATTTTGTGTCTGTGTGCTCCACAATTCAAAAGCCATTTGAGTTAAATGAACTATGAAAAAAAATCAAGCATATTCAGAAAGGTACCCATGAAATGAAGAGGACGGGGTAATTAGGGAAGGAAGAAAAAAAATCCAGGAAATAGAAATTTAATAAAGAAATTAGTTTGGATGGGAAAGGGGTATTAGATACCACCATTGAAGTGATGGAAAAGAGGCAAACAGAAAGAAGGAAATGGGTATAACTAGCCGGAATCATTGATATGCATCAGGAACCATGAAAGAGAAGTTGTAGGATTTTTCAGAGGAAATAGAGCTTGGAGCTTGGCCTTGGGGTGTCTTTGAAGGAAGCTACCTTTTTCTCAAAGAAAGATGAAAAGCTCATAGAAAAAGTTTATACTAGATAAACCAATGGTGTCATGTAGAAAATCAAAGAAATGATTATGAGAGTTAAAGGAGATTATCTTTGGGGGCATTCTGTATTTTCCCTCCACTGTACCTGTTTTTTATTTTGGTTTCTGTCTTGGTTTTTATGGCTGTATTTTCCTGAACTACTTGCTTAGCTTTTGTTCTTGGTTTCTTTCATATTGGAACATGATGGGGCCAAGGGGGTGTCAACCTGGTTGAGATGTCCAGATGCACCTTCTGATCCTATTTCTCTCTCATTGTATAGCTATCTTGTACTTTGAGATTCTATTTAATAAAAGAAGCTTGTTTCTTTCTCTATAAAAAAAGATCAAAGAAATGATTCCTGTATGAGCTCAGCTTAACTGACATCTATGTAGGGGCGGATCTATTAAGAGGTCATGGGGGCACGTTCCCCCCTCACATTCCCGGTTTTTGTATTTTAATATTAATTTTGAAGTGTTAAATTACAATATATATTAAATAATGTATCAATATTATTATAATCTGCCTTTGGTGCAGTGGCTGTGCGCCCCCTTAAGGTCTCTGGTTCAAATCTCATCTACTACAATTTTTTTTCTTCTTAATAGTGCCCCCCCTACATATGATTTTAGGATACGCCATTGTCTGTATGTACCTGAGGACAAAAGGGTTCCGGGTTTAAAACCTCTTACCCTCAAGTTGTACTAAAAAAAGATTAAAGAAATGATTCCAATATGTATGTCACCCGAAGCAATACAACAAAATGGGTCAAATTCTTTTCAACTGATCCGGAGAATCAATTGAGCCAATTGCATCATTTGAGCCAAATCGGTTAGTCGATAGAAGTCCACCTCGATCTTGATCCACGACAACAGGCAGTTCATGAATGTCTCCTCAATCATTCTATCCTGCCGATCTGATAATGGTGCCATTAGTTTATCGAACAGGTTTTGATATTCTTCCACTGTCGTCTCTTGCTGGTTTCTTAGAAATTGGCCACATATGGATCCTTCTCGGACCGATCGGAATCGTACCAATGCCAATCCATGAATTTTTCCCATTCCTCTTGTGCTCTATACCAATTCAATACCGGACCTTTGAACTAATCGTCGCAACAAACAACTTCTTAGCATCAGTCAATTTTTGGATCTGGAAATATCCATTTGCTCGAAACAGCCAAGAATCGGGGTCCTCACCATTGAATACCGACATTTCCACCTTCTTAAACTTATTTCACTCCGCATTTCCATCTTCGTTTTCCGATTTTCCTTCTCGTGCTTCGCCTTTATTTTCCTTGTTTGACAATCCTTCTCCCGTTTTGGTCTTCATCGTCAAAGTTTCACGCACACTTGACTCGGCCATCTTTTCACTCACGGTGGATCGTTCCTTCACTATCGACTCCGCAAACAACAACATCATCTGTTGAGTCTTGTCCGTTTGCGCACTTCGATTTTCCATTTTCGTCGTGATCGTCGTCAATTTCTCTTCCATCGCCGGTAACTTGCTTAATTCCTTCTTCATTTCGATGCGTGTCTGTACCATCGTGATTTCTCTTCTTCCCTAATCGACCGCTCTAATACCAATATGATGGAACACCAAATCGTGTTCAATCAATAGAACTTTATTGATAGTAAGATTGCTCTTCCGATTACAAGAACAATGAAAAGAAGAACAAAACGAATTGAGAAGATCTCAATTTAGTTACAATTTCCCTCTCTGTTACCCTATCTCTCAAAGGTGCACAAATTCTCTCAACTAATCTCAAATCAACTGACTTTCCCTCCAAGACTCTATCCCTATTTAAACTTCACATTCTAACAAACTTACTTAACCGACTCTGTTATTCTCCTCACATGTGCCATCACTAACATTCTCTTTTTTCTTTCCTCTTCTACTATACTGGTGAATGATAGGGGGTCTATCAGATTTGTTGAATACCTAAAAGAATTAAGAGTGCAGTTGGTTGCTGTCCAAAGTAGTTCAAGCAAAGGTGGAAGGAAGGATCGAGGTATGAGATAATTGAAGATATTAATCTGCAACTAATTTGAGATGGTGAATTTGCAAGAGACTATGAATTACACATTGATATGTCCCCTCATCTCCCCTTACTTTTCTTATCTCTCTCTTCCAAATGAATTTTATCTTCCTTAAAAAAACTGACAGAAGTTGATTGGCAGATGGATATCCAAAGATTCTAAGTTGGGATACAAATATAAGAGAGGGGATGATAAGTAGTTGTAGGCTAACAAAAGGTAAGAGACAATAAGGACCAAAGTCCTTTGACAATTTACACCAAAATATAACAATGAAAATGACATGACCGATGATGGTGCCAATTTGGTGTTTGTTGTTGAAAATCTGGTCATTACACTTGAGCCAAACCGACCAGAAAAAGGATCTAACAAGATGAATCCAAATGAGCATCTTCCTGCGTTTGAAAGGTTGTACCTCGAGTATGAGGCAGAAAACACTAGAGATGTCCTCGGGAAAAGCCACCCATCAGTTAAAAGAGATAAGGATTAGATCCCAAAATCTTTTTGAGGAGGAGCAATGGATGAAGAGGTGAAATTGTGTCTCATTGCTCGCCCTACAAAGAGAGCACCAACCAGGAGAGACTGGTTTAAAAGTTATACGATGCTGAAGTCTTTCATGTTCATGTGTAAGAACTGCCCTGCTTGTAAACTCCCCATGAAGAATTTTATCTTTTTGCAGAATTAATCAGACCTGATGTGTATATATATAGCTTGTCCTAAAAGTGGAGGCAATCAAAAGGTTGGAGAAAAAACCAGATGGTTCAAGCTTCCAAAATCATTTGTCTTATAACTGTTGTGGCTGGAAATCAGTTAGTAAGAGGGGCAAAGTAGCCCACTCACTTATCTCCAAATCATTTAGGTTACTACAATTACGAAGCTTTAGTTCCTAACAACTATCCCTATTCCTAATCTTCCATTGTGCCAAAGACCAAGGCCACTTTGGCAAGGGAGGGATGTTGGGTTGACAAGATGTGGGATTTCCCACATTGGTGGTGATATTTGAAGTAGCGGTGCGCTCCTAACTTATAAATGGAGCCCATGCCCTTTAGTTTTAGACCCATCTCAAAATCAATACACCTTTAAGCTTTGTGTATTAACTCTAATTAAATTCCATTTTTGGTATTTCTAATTTGAGTGAGTGTGGTAAAAAGGGTGTGAGTAGGGTTTTTCTTCAAGTTGGGAGTGTTCCAAGCAAATCTCGTGTTTTTAGTTTTATTGCTTTTCTAATTTGTCTTTTATTTTTCTGCTTATTCCTGCGGTAAAATTGGAAAGTTTTTCCCAACAAGTGGTATCAAAGCTTTGGGTTCGTGGGAGGAACCACAAGAAGCCTTCTCCGCATAGCAGTTGCTTCAATTCTGAATTTCCAAATCCACTTGGCAAGGAGGCTTCATTTTTGAACTTCAGATTGGTTATCCCATGGTCTAGAGGACAAGTGACTTTATCCCGCCCAACAAGGTGCATCCCAAAGGCATCATCTTTCCCCTTCGAGATAAAGTCTTTGAACTAGGTGTCAGAAATTTATTGGTCTTTGGGAGGTGATTTGTTTTGGTCAGTTAGGAAAAAGAAAATGGGTCAGAGAATTGTTCCAATCGGGTCATGCTTGGTGATGTGTTCTTCATGTGAAATCATAAAGGGAATTTCGGGAAAAATTTTGTCGAAGATCTCGCAGAGCAGTTTCTTCTTGTTCTCTGTCCGTGTATGACTTCAATTGGTGTGTCAAGTTTTCAATTGCAATAATTGCTTTGTTGGCAATTTTGCCAAAATACCCATTTTTTTTTATTAGAGGTGTGTCTTCTTCCTCATTGTTTCGCAATCAACTACAATTCGCATTTTTACTTTTTATTTTTTATTTTTTTCCGAATCAAATTGCTCATGGTTATTGTGTATTTCTACCTATTCAACGACTTTGATCTCTTCTGAATTAGGTTGCGTGCTCCAATTTTGAAAGTATTTTTGTTGATTTTGTTCCCCCAGGTTATTTCCTCTTTTTATCAGCTCATTGTATTCTTCAACTTGAATCCCAATCTTCTTCTCCAACTTCCCAATTTTCTTGTTCAACCAACTCTTGGTCCATCTGTTTCAGAAGATTGCTCAATGAGGAGGAAATATTAGATTTTCAGACCTTGTTGAGTCAGATTTCTTCTTTACAGCCAGCCTCCTTTTCGGATCAATGATTTTGGTCCCTTGAAAACTCAGGTTCCTTCTCGGTAAAATCACTGGTTAATCATCTTTCAACATCTTCTCCTTTGGAAAGTTCTTTGTACAAAAGGGTTTGGAAATCAAACAGTCCAAGAAGGATAAATATATCCATATGGAACATGCTGTTCGAAAATTTAAACTGTGCCTCAGTACTTCAAAGAAAGCTTTCCTCCCATGCCCTCTCACCTCATGCCTACCCCCTTTGTGTTGATAACATAGAAAATATCCAGCACCTTTTATTTGATTATGTCTTTGCATCTAAATGTTGGTTCCGCCTTTTTCAAGCATTCAATTTTTGTTGGGTTTTTGATCATGTTTTGAAGAACAACGTGTCTCAAATTCTTGCTGGTCCAGACTTGAAAAAGAAAACAGCTGAATTGTTGTGGGCAAACGCAGTAAAAGCACTTTTAGCTGAAATTTGGTTTGAAAGAAACCAAAGAGTATTTCATGATAAATCATCGACTTGGTTGGAACGCTATGACTCTGCTCTTTTGAATGCATCTTCATGGTGCTCACATTATCTACATATTTTCAGGATTACTCTTCGCAGGAGATTGTTTTAAATTGGCCAGCCTTTATAGCCTCCCGACCTTGAAGTTCTAGATTATCATGCCTTTTGAATCAACCTTTTGCTCCAATCAGTTTTTGCTCAATCAAGGATTATTATTTTTGTTTTGTATTTGGCTTGCTGCCTTGCTTATGTTTCTGTTTTGGATAGTTTCTTTTTCATCTTGTTTGGCCTTGTATTGTGGCCTTTGATTTGATATTGTATTGCTTTTAGAAACTTGGTATATGAGTTTTTTTTTTTTTTTTCGGCTTTTTGGATGTAGTGAGGGCGCTAAAGGGGGTGTCAACCTAGTTGAGATGCCTGGGTGCGTCTGCTGATCCCCCTATTGCTCTATGTATACCCCTTATGTACATTAAGCTTTGTCTCTCTATTTTCAATATTAATAATAGTGAGACTCGTATCCTTTAAAAAAAAATCCCAATTTTCTTGTCTTTACAAGTGATTTTCGCTTCAGCGCAAAGAATCCCGATTATGTTTTCTTCTGTTTTTGAAATTTTGTGTGGGTTCTCCAATTTTTGTTCATCCCTCTCTTTTACTCAATGAATTTCTTGAATTATTTATTTCTTAAGTTCTTGCCTTTGTTCTAAAAGCTGCTCCACATTTTGAGTCATCTCTTCCAACAAACGTTGGATTTTCTTTACTCCCTTCTTCATTTCTTCTGATCCTTCAAGGTTGATGTACAAATTAGGTGTTCTTGCATAAGTTTTATCATCATAATTGTAGGGTCGATTCTTGAACTTTCTCAAACCTATTTTAATCTTTCTTGGTCGTTCTTTGTAGCACATATAATAATTTATGTCCCAAAATGCGCTAGATCTTCTGTAAAATTCCATTATGATTATTCAAACTTCTTGTAAAGAGATAAAAAAGAGGGCTCTTTCACAGGGAGAATAAAAGGTGAATTAAAAAGAAACAAGCGAGAGATTAAAATCTGATCTTTGAAGAGAGTAAAAAAGGTCTTTCTATTAATCCTTGGAGGATTTGAACCGTCTTTGAAGAATGTAGTACTCATATCCTCACAAAGCTTAAACTTGCAAGTCTTGCTGGTCCAGTAACTCCCTTTGTGTCATTAGAGGAACCATGGTCTATATATACTGAAAGAAAGAGGGGAGAGCTTGATCACTGGAGCCGAAGCCTGACAATCCAATGATATATTGATCGTTAAGTTGACAACGACCCCTCTCCAAGCATGGCTTTTGCCTTTTTATCATAAGAGATTCAACATGCCAAATTCTGAGCTTCTCGAATTGCCTTTCCTTTGCCTTGTCATACATACATACATACACATATATGTATATATGTTAAAAGATGGAAACAGGCCTCTTCATTGAAATGATGAAATGACTTATTTTGGTTTAAAAAAACAAAAAAAATAAAAAACAAATATTCGTTGCAGGAATAGCCATGATGCATAATCCACACTCTTGAAACCTGAAGCTAGAGCAACCAGATGAGGCATTAGATTGAAAGGAGCAATGTTCGAAGGTTGGTGGAGGG
>JBBPDI010000005.1:15079980-15099138 GCA_037974545.1 Cucumis variabilis | reverse complement strand
GTATACATTCAACATCAAGTCTACATCAATATATATATATCATATCCAACATCCATACTCTGTTCAGAGATAAACATACAGTCAACATATTCCAAATCTATAAGTGAGTCCAGTAGTAGAATATCTCTTACCTTAATTTTTTTACGCAAGTTCTTCAATCGAACAAAATTCAATAAATCAATCTTAAACATAAACAAACAAAACAATCAATATCTTTCTAATTAAATTAATCCATCCAATTCACCCTAAATGAGAATTTGGCAACTTACCCAAGCTGATGGAAGGTCGAATTCTACCCCAAATTTTTGAAAACTCAAGGATTCGCTTACTGATTCAATATGTACCTTCAAGAATTAGGCATTTTGCCCAAACTTAAATCCAACGCTAGTATTCAACAACGGCCAAGAAACCAACAAAACCCACAATTTCTTCTTACCCAAGTATGAATTCAATGGTTCACGACAAGGCAGAAGCGACAGGGGTGTACGAGAGAAAATGAAGGAGGGCAAGTAATCTGTCTGAATGTGGCCGCACTTCAAATCTGTGGCTGGAAGGTGCAGCGCGCAAACGCTTCACGGTCAACGGATGAAGGGTCACGCTGGCACACAGATGGTGGACGGTGAAGGGTCGCAGCGGCGTGGAATCGTCTGGTGGAAAGAATCATGCGAAGTCAAGCGATCTCTGAGCAGTGCAAAGTGGCTTGGACGAACAGGCGACATGATTAAGGGGGTCAGATGGTCACGACAAACGAAAAAGCGAAGGGGTTCAGGTGGTTGCAGCGAACGAAAAGGCGAAAGGGGTCGGCTAGGGCAAGAGAAAGGAAGGAATAGGGATGAAGAAAGAGATGGAGGGGTGTCGTTCATGAGAGGGAAGAGAGAGAGAGTAATTGTTTTCTTTTTTTTTTTATAATAATAATAATAATGTATTATTATTATTAACTTTCCTATTTCTTTTCCTCCTTCTATTGTCTCCTTCTCATCAGAACGAATTTCCTTCCACACTAAGTGTAATAAAATAAAATCCAAAAATTTAAAATCTTTAAGTAATAAGACAATTTAATTAAAAATAAGTACCTTAGAGCTCGAGGTGTAACATTTTCACCTTCCTCTTCTTTAGTAGGAAGAAAGGGGAGGAGTGGTACGTAAAAACATACAATCCCTCTTTTGAGAAATCAAAAGGTATTTTACACAATCTCTCTGATTTTTCCAAAAATCATTTTGGTTCCCACAAACTAAAACATCCGTTACTCAAAGGATAAAGAGGTTTCAAAATTGTGGTGACCCCAAATATTGGTGTTTAGTAGATACAGAGTCGACAACGAGAGTAAGTCATTTTTCTCTGTATTTTTTTTTTAAAAAGCATTCTTAGCTTTTAGGTTAAAGTAATTTAGATTATATAATTTTTCCAATGTATTGGTTTTTCTAAATCAAATACATTGGAAAAATTATATACTAGTGATAATATATTTGATTGAGATTTAAATATTAATATGAATTGGATTCATATAAATTGCAGTTTATAAAAGATATACATGTGCATATAAATATATGAGATTTATCTGTTAATTAATTAACTTTATGATAAATATGATTTCTTATAACATTATTTAACGGATATGACTAATTGACAAATTAAGGGTTAATTATAAAAAGAGTGGAAATTTTGAAAAAGGGTTTGACGCTTTCTCTGTAAATGTTGAATTATAACCATTTTAGGATCAAAGGTTATTTAAAAAGAAATGAAACTCTAGACTCCATTGTCATACCCCGCCCTAAATGCCACTCTTACGATTAGATGGAACTGTGTCGTCTAGACCTCCATTACGTACCTATTCGTGAGATGACGCGCTGAACGCCTAGTAAGTGAAACCACTTAACTTGTCTTATACTTAACTTTCTTATCACAACAAAAAATTACAACTTTTAGATATTACTCTATTGCCATACACTTTTACATAATGCATATCAACTCTAGCCTTAGGCAATAAGATAAAAAACAATAATAACAACAGTAATGTAACGGAATAACATAACTTCTTCTCCTTATTAATTAACATCTTATAGAGCACATACTCTACAACTTACAATTCATTTTTTCGTGAAACCACAAAAATTAGACTAAGTGCTGATCCACTTTTCTTTCTCCATTATTCAAAGTTGGTCCTTATAGTAGGGGCACTTAGAGGTGTAAGGACCTCGATCTCATCCATCTTCTTGGTTTCCCAACACCCATTTCAAGGACAACCTTCAGGGCTTCCTTTGTCCGACTCAGTTCTTTCAATCACCAAATTTGGCCTCACCAACCTAGGTGCGGCCCCCGATGCTTCTTTTGAACTGAGTGGCATGCCTTGGTGTTAAGGAGAGAGCACCTTATCTAATGCCTCCTTAAACGAGAGATGAGATGACACGACTTGTACGTCACAGAGGTTTACACAATAACCCACCTTTTTCTTCTTTACTTGGTTTTCATGCCTAACAACTTGGGGAGGAAAAACATAAAACATAAGTCAATGACTTAGTGAGTGATGGGTTTAGGAAATATCTTCTGGGGAATGCGACATTTTCATATATGATAACCACAAGGTCATTTCATATATAATTATACATGTATATCATCGCATCAAAATTACATAATCACAAGCTTTTAACAGATCAGACACAACAACAACAATTCCACGCAGTACAAGTCATCAATGCATTCATTGCTCATCACTGTGACCTGGGATTCGTTTTCACCAGTATTTCATCACCTAGACCTGGGATTCACTTCACTAGGATCATGTGATAGACTTGGGATTCACTTTCACCAGCATCTCGCGATTTTCCTAGGATTTCCACCAGCGTCTCGCAATACTCATCACTTTCTTAGACCCAGGATTCACTTTTACTAGTATCTCATCGTCTAGACCTGAGATTCATCTCACTAGCGTCTCTTATAATATTCCTTGCATAGATTTGGGATTTACTTTACCAGCATCCAACATCAAGAAAACATCTCATACTCGCTCAGACTTGGGTTTCACTTTTACTATCATCTCATTGTTTAACTTGGGATTCACTTCACTAGCATCACATGATAGACTTGAGATTTCCACCAATGTCATATGATGATCATACCACACCACATCATACAATCATCACAACCACAACAAGGGAAATATTAGCTCAGAAGCTTTTCATACATTTCAATGTAGCACATTAGTAACAGTTCTAGCAATAAACATCAAACATAAGATCATAAGGATTTACAATCATTCATAAACATTACTTCCATTGAAAAGAGAATCATTTAATCATTTACAAGATCATTTATGAATTACTTACTTTACTCATAAAAATCCACTCGCAACAAAAACATTTGGATTAAGAAACATTCATAAATCCCTTTTTATTAAAAAAGACTTTTGAGAAGGACCATTTACAACAATCATTTATTTATAAGGATCACTCACAAAAATAATTAGCCTCAACTCTTTCTCCCATTGCTTTCAGCTTTCCCTTTTTGCCCAACGACTCCTTTTAACTAGTCGTCAAACACTCAGAACTTTCTCTTGCCAATTTATCAGAATATTAGCATTTCATGCCCTTTTCTTTTGACCTTTGATCCTATTTATAGTGACCTTTCACATTCATAGATCATTTTCATGCTTTACACGTGTTACCCTTCCATTTTGTCACGCCATGTAGCTAACTCAAACTCAACACATAAGCCAATGTCAGTTACAAATAGACACTTTCCTTGAGATGCAAACCTTATCTCTTTGGAAAGCCAAACTTCTTATCGTCTAACTCTCTTCTCGAAAAGCCATAAGACATTTACTTCACCTCAAAGGGATGTTCAATCACCTCATACGAACATCCAACTTTTAAACAGAATGCCTACCTCATTGCTACAAACTTAGGTTCAAACAGTTCTCTTCCTGTTACTACATCCAACGCCTAATTCATAGCCTCTAACACATGCTCTTTCCTCTCTAGCTAATTCTCGTCGCGTTGCTTACTTTAATGTGGTGACATTTAGGCCCAAATACTTCTCTTTGCGTCACCGTTTCTCCTATCGTATCCTCTTTTTTTTGCAGAATACCTCTTATCAATACTTATTCAAACACAACTCTCCTCAACAGGGTTTTTCTTCAACAAGACTCCCTTTTGGATCCAGGTTTTACATCCACTCTTAATGTTTTCTCTCTAAATCTCACACTCTCTCAAGAACACTCTCTACTATCTTCCTCTTCCAAGATGTAATTAAGAACCCTTACATCTAGCTCCTTGAAACTCTATAGAATAGCAAGGACACTCTTGCAATGATCTCTTTGTACATTGAGAAGTTTGAAACCGTTCCTGACTACCAAAAAGGAAATCATCAAGAGTAGAGTTTTCTTTTCCCTTTCTCTTTCTTCCAAAGAGCATGTTGATAACTTGTAAAAATACAGGTTATTATGGCCTTTTAGGTAGAACAATGGAACCAAAACACATGATAATGTGTCAAAACATGTAAATTCTATCGCAAATTCATAAATATAAGAGAATACAATTTGCATAAGCCTTCATGCCTCTTTGACCCTATTTTTCAGTGTTTTATTGCAGGATTATGAATAGAAAGAAGAGAGAGTGAGTCATAGAGGAACGCATGCAAAGGCTAAGTAATAAGAACCCTGTCTGGTGATTAAAACGTATCCTTAGGCAAAAAACTACATCATCACGTGATAAAGATTCCCTAGCAGACAAGAATGGTAGTTTGAGCCAATTTGACTTGACAAGATCACCAATAATGCTGACATTCGTTGTCGACGTGATCAGAAGAATTATGAGAACGTTGTAGTCAGTGCCAACATGCACAGAAAGAATAAGAAGTTTTCCACCAAAAGTAGCCTATATAAAACCTCCACCTCAACCAAGGAAAAGAGAGGTTAGAAGTTTGTATAGACTAATCAAGGGTCTGAATGGGCCCAAAAGCTAGGGAGCTCTGTTGGAGTCGATGGAAAGGACTAGCCTTTCTACCTTCTGTAAAAGTTATTTCTTCCTTTTCGGTCAGTTGCAAGTGAGAGCTTAAAGGTGATTAAAGGAAGATTTCACCATATGCTTCCCCTTAGCTTGTAACATCTCTCATCTCTTTACTTCCCATTTTTATAGTTTGTTGTAATGTATGATGTTTATATTGTATAATGACCAAACGCCCACATTCTTTAATACATTGCATGTTCATCCCCTTTCAATCTACCATTCCGACGGCAAGCTCACCTGATTTGGGTTGCCTCACCGTCAAGAACTGTTTCCCACCGCCCAGACTTTGTCGTCAGCAACCATCGAACGATCTAAAGTCGATCGTCCTTTCCAGCCGTGTGTTGAGTCGATGTGAATAGCCTCCACGCCTATAAGTCGTGCCCATCTGTCCCTCACCGAGCTGCTCACTATTTTTCGAGCCATTCTTTGTTGCTCTGATCTTCATACGTCAATTCCTCTTATTTAGAACCATTGCCACTGTTTTGTTGTGAGTTCATTGGTAAGGAGAAATCGTGAGCTTTTGTAATGTTGATTTTAGCTAGCATAGCTTTAAGGTTGGTTAATTGATTAGGTGTTGTTTGATCTTAAGGTGATTTTTGGAGAGGTGGTGCTTGAATATCTAAGTTTCTAAGCGAGCTTCATTGGAAGTTTTGCTTCATTTGATTTGGGTAAGTTTAGAAACTTCATTGAGGCAAGTAAATGGGAGAAAGCACTGTGAAAGTAATTGAATTTTAATCTATCGTTATGTTTAAGTTTGTTTTTGTGGATTTTAGTGAAATTAAGGAGCTTACCTAACGTTAAAGTAATAGTTCCTACTACTAGACTCAACACTACAATTGAGATGCAATGTCTGTATGAATTCTACTGAACTGGATATTCATAGTCTAAACTTGGAAGAACAGAAGAATAACGTAATATCATGCTTTTTAGCTTAAGTTAGTGTTCAAGATAGATTTAATCAACAAGCAAAAAGACTTGGGACTTTCTAAAGATAAACAAGAATAGCAATGCAAAAACTGCAAAGAAAAAAGTAAATGTAGTGTCGAGAAAAGTACCCAATTGCTATCATAGAGTTAATAAGCATTTGTTGTAGTAAGGTTGATACCTAGATCACCAGCCTGTGTGCTTAAAATAAATATTTTGTAGTTCCAGTTAACATCATTGAATTCCTAGATCTACATGTAGAAAACTTATAATTGGTTAATTAAGTAATCCTTAATGCACCAGCATATCACCAACACTATCATGATGGAAATATTTGAGAAGTTTCTAGTCTACTTGCGGTATGTAAAGGAAATTTAATTAATTATTACATAAAAAAAGGGTAATTGTAATCGATGACCATTTTAGGAATAATAATTAAGGATATAGAAATATTTAAAAAAATAACAAATATAACAAAACTATCGTTGATAGACTTGTGTCGCCGATAGACTCGTATAGTCTATCAATGATAGACCAATATTTGCAACATGGTCTATCGGTGATCGACTTTTATCATTGATAGAATTTGATAAATTTTGCTATATTTGCAAATTTTTTAAAATGTTGGTATATACTTAATTATTTTGAATCTAATTACTAAATTTGCAACTATCCATAAAAATAAATAGAACACATTTTGTAGATGCAAGTTCAACCAAACCAATTAATTATTATATACTAAATTGTTTTACTCTTATTTTTCAAAGAAACAAAACCATCTGATTCCAAAAAATTCAATTACCAAAGCAAAGAAAAGTAAGAAGTACCCCACTAACTTTGCTCACTCTATGTGATGGGAAAAAGCCGTCAAGACTAGTATAATCTTAGAGTTCCCATTACTTCACTTGAACGTTGGTAGTATATTAGAGCAAAATAGTTAAAAAGAGTTAGAGACTTATCCTTAAACCCCTGGCTATTTTGCAACTGCAAAGCTAACTAGCAACCAAGAGAAACTATCATCTTGCCACTTATATACCATATGATAACTGATAAAACAGGATAAAGAAGAAAATATACCACAATATAATTGGTATCTGAATATCTGATAACGTGTATAAATATCTGTTATTATAACCTCCTTTATTTAAAATAATAAGGTCAAAATGCATAAGAAGATGATCAAAGTGTATGACTTTCATTATATAAATATTTAAAAATACATTGTACATAGGTATCATGCTTGTTTTACGCGATTATCATGTTTAAACATAGGATAAGTGGACAAGAAGAAAGAAGTAAATCACAGAGCACATTTTGCGCAGAAGCCATGCGATGGAAACTCGCCTAGCAAATAACATCTCTAGGAGAGAAAAAATGTCATCATGCTAGAAAGGCTCACAAGAAGACAATAATGGTAGATGGAGTGAAGTGACTTCATAGGACTAAAGTCAATGCTGACAGTTTCAGAGAAATAGAAGTTTTCACATAAAGTTGCCTATAAAAGCACTTCATCCCCACCAAGAAGAAGAGGACCTGTATGGGCCAGCTAGAGGTTTGAATAGACCACAAAGGACGCCGGTATAGGCTAGCATAAGAGAGTCAAGAATAAACCATGAGTGTAAAGAGTTCATTCTTCTTCTTCTACGGTCATGTTGTGAGTGAGAGCTTGCAGCTTGGGTGGAGAAGAAGATCATCCCCCTCTATCCTCTCACTTGTAATATTGTTCCATTATATTGTCTTCCATTTTTGTATTCTTTATAATTTATACTATGCATATTGTATATTGGCCTACGACCTACATTCTTTGTATATGTTACATGTTTATGTCTTTTCAATCCAACATTCCTTTACTTTCCACCAATCAACATGTTATTCATAGCTAGCTATTCTCATCGCTTGTCCAGAATAAGTTGCCAAGTACTCGAAAGAAAAAGTAGCTAGGATCTAACTAACGTGCACAGGGAAGAGCTTCGCTCTTCCTAATGAGATCATTTCCAACATTTATATTCCAGAAGAAGAACAATTGTGGACAGTAGGCATCGAGAGTTTACAGTCCTTAATCGCGAAATCCTATAATGATTTATAAGTTGTCCCTTCTAGATATAACTCATCAATTCATATTTAGTCATATAGATCACCAAAAGCGACCATGTGTGGCATATAATGACTTTGAGAGAAGCATGCCTTAATCATATGTATGGTTTATTGAGTTACATCGCATCAAGGTTATCACATTACTTATTCGCATGATAATACGAAGACATTCCTTCCTTCATTTCTCTGATACAAGTTAGTTTGCATTACCATACCACTTTCTTGTCCCCTCTTTATAGACTCTCACTGCTTAGTTTAGTCATTGAGTTTAGTTTAGCATCTCTTACATTTGTTATTCTTTAATTCTTGCATATCCCCTCTTTCATATGAACTAATGTCTTGAAACAATTTCCTACGTTTGACCCTGGATCACCTACGTAAACCTACTATTTTTCTTGCACTAGCACAAGCAGAAGGAAAACTTGTACTCAACAAGGACTTATATACTACGTGATGAAGAGGTACATAGTGAGCATTTTGCATGCTATGATCATGATCCATGACTTATCACCTAGAATTAAGCACGAATACCGAAATATATGGTGAGAACATTATGGATAATGAACCTACTTAATGACATATTCCAATTTCATTGTACAGATGCTAAACGAATAAGTCTAAGACTAAGTCCAAACTACAAACCCCATGAGCAATATCATAATAAGAATGTGAGAGTAACAAGAAAAGCCAATACTGGAATACATTCTAGATGTACTTTAAGACCATATTCAGAACAAACTCAACACTTCAAATGGAATACTCCAAGTGGTACAAAATGATACTTTCATATAAATAATTAAGGAAAAGACAATTTCCTTAACAGAAAATATGATATCTGTGTATTGTGTTAAATGAGCATAACCAAACCTCACATTGGAGCTAGAATCTTATTAACACTAACAATTAGGTCTTTACCAATAAGATAAGTCAAATTCAAAGTACGAAAAGCTAAAGAAATCATTTGACAGTTACTTATCAATTAGCAAAAATATAAGTATCAAATTACTTGGAAATGTCATACCTCTAAAAGTCCCTTGCCTGTTGCAATTTCAACATTAATTGCTTGTAAATCCTACCATTGCAAACTGCCCAAGCCAAACATCTAGATTACTCTGTTGTTACTTTGCTCATATCTTATATAAACAAAATTTTGTTTCACTGCATGCTTCCTTTGACCAATGGCTTGCTTAACACTGAGATTAAGAGTAACCATTAGTTGATACCTAACAAAATCAAGCTGAATCTTCGCCAAAATCCATAACTAAAAAATTCCAACTACTACGCAACAATTTCTTAATATTCCAATAATAGTCAACAACAATCATAAAACTCTTAACGTTAGAGTGGAAGTCGCATTATATCATTTAGACTAAAACTTATGCAATATGCAACATTTCTTTCTTAACACATTTACCAAACAACAACAAAACAACATACGTAACATCCAGATTTTAGATATTAGGGTAGTTTCAATGCTTACTACTATAATTCACAATATATCACACTGAATACTAATATAAAAGAACTCTAAAATAAAATTGAAAAGAACCCACTGATCATAAAACTCATCAAGAAATCTAGGAGAAACACTCGAATTAGACGGGTAATACACATAAAAAGAATCAATGTCGAGTGGAGAGCTAGTAACGAACGTGGTTCCAATTTGATATAAATTTGGTAGGTGACTTCTATGAAGTGGAAAAGCTTTTGGAGTTGTTTTTCAGTTCGTTGTAAGTTGAAGCCCCGATCTGAAGCCAATTTTCTTTTCCAACTGAGCCACACTCAGTTTTGCTTTGCTTCTTGTCGTTCGGTTCGTTTCTTGTATTGTTGTCTCTACCTCGCCACCAATAGTTGGGGGTTTGGTGGTGAGTGTGTATGAGTGGGTTTGTTGATTCTACATTGTGGTTTTCTTGAGTTATAACATGGATAAATTAGTTAATTTGTTATTCGACCTTAAAGGTGTCGTAGTGGATAGTGTTTGAGTTCTTGGAGTTACGACAGGTTGGTTGGAACTTAATTCTCCATTTTCTTGGGTAAGTTCATGGATATCACAATTAAATGATTTGAATGAAAGAATTGGTTTGTGAAAGTATTGAGTTCTTATCGTTATGTGTAGGTTTGCTTCGTTGGACCTCAGTTCGAACAAAAAACTTGGGTAACCTTAAGGTAAGGGTTTCTACTATTGGACTCAATAATAAAATTTAGATGTATTGACTGTATGGATCCAGCTGAACTGAGATGAAGTGACTGATATGCAATTTATATTTGATGACTGTTGTACTGTATGGATTTGACTGAACTGAGATGGGTTTACTAATATGTAGATTTAGTTATGATGACTAAACTAAGGACATTAAATTGATTAAATTGTAGGTTGTAGATTGATACGTTAATGTATAGGTCAGTACTGTAGGTTGAATTAACTAAACTAGACTGAATTGACTAAACTGAGGTGGGTGACGCTTATGCATAAGTATAACCGTTTGAGGAATTGTTATGTTAATGTTTGATTATGTAATCATTTGCGTAAATTGGTAGTGTGCTTTGCAGGTGTCCCACGGGATAACCACCTGTTGTGCATCCTTTGGAGTACTAGATTGATAGGTGCATCCTTCGGGAGCACTAGATTGATATGTGCATCCTTTGAGAGCATTAAACTGATTATGTGCATCCTACGGGATCACAAGACTGTTATGATGCAGGGTATCTCCCAATAGGAAGTTAATAATTTTACCCCTAACGAGACCAGTAGTGGATCTCTTACTGGATATGTTTATACTCACCATTTTATGTTTAACTTTTAAGGCAAAGGTAATACAAGAGGCAAATCGACGAGGGACAAGAATAGCTTCTACTTACATTTTTTTTACGGTAGTCTTTGTGACTAAAATGAGTTTCATGTTTAGAACGACTGTTTATTTCTTGATTTTATAAATGATACTTTCAAACTTTTATTTTTGTTTGAAATAGACCCCGAATAAAGATTCTTCAATGTTTATTGATTTTAATAGATTTTGTAAACTCTTATGTTTAAAAGATGTGTCTTCGTATTAAAGAAATGACCTCAGTTTAGTTCGAAAAGTCGGGTCGTTACAAAAAAGTTTTTATTTTAGAAATTGGAAAAAAATGAGAAATCTTGGGGGGCAAAGAGCGAAAAGTCTTTTCTTTAGAAATTGGGGGAAAACCGGAAAAATTTAGGAAAAAAAGAATTTTTTTTCAGAAAATGGAGAAAAATATATTACTTGACACTTAAAATTAGTCAAGTAATTAAAATTAATCTTGACACTTTTAATGTGTCAAGTATTTAAAATAAAAAATTATTCATTTTTCCAATTTTTGTATTCTTGACATTTTTTCATGTTACTTGACCGTTTCTATTAGAACTGTCAAGTATTCCAAAATCGCAGGCAGTATTGACATGTCTTCCTCAACCAAAACTCCAAATGCTTTCATTGGATCTTTCTCTTGACGGGATACAAGAAAAACTAGGTGCTTGTTGTTTTTGTATATTGCGTATATACTATAGCCTTAAGTCTCTTTATATACTAGTTCAAAAGTATGGTTTCCATTAAATTCTTATTAATCTAGGAATATGTTTCTTACCATTTAGTCCATTTTCAATTAGGAATCTTGTGCCTTAATTAAATAGATCACATAATAAGTCCAATTTTATAAAATAACACAATATGATAAATTATTAATTCACATACATAGTCCATACTATTATTTAAAGGGGCACTTGCAAAAATGGCAAAATAAGTTATAATAATTAAGTCCATAGCACACACACTTTATTATTTACGAAAATAGCAAAAACGAAGCCAGTCCACACATCAAAAGGTAAAATGTCATAAATGCCCTCGTTACTAATATACGTTTGATACACCTTATACTTGTTTGATACACCTAATACCCCTTGATACACCTGATACTTCTTGATATACCGATACATTTGATTGATACACTCGATGCACCTAATACTCTTTGATACACTCGATACCTTTTGATACACACCTAAAACATCTTGATACACATTATAATACTTCTCGTTGCATTTGATTCTTCTTAATATACTTGATACCTCTTAGGCCTTGATAGTTTGATACACTTAAAGACTTCATTTATAAGTTTGATACACCGCTAATAAATTTGTTATGCTTCATTGGAACACTCAACAAATTTGATACTTTTGATGTACATGATATGTTTGATACACCTGATGCACTACATATACATTTAGTATTCTTCACTTATACAATTGATTGATTGATTAAATGCACTTGATATGCTTGAAGTCCTACTTATACATTTGATATACTATTGATATACACTTGTAAACTTAATTCATATATTTGGTAATGATTCACTTTATTGATATGCTTTAACAATATATTGTCGATATACTTGATAATGATACATTGAGTTACATGATTTATATACTTAATAATACTCTAATGAACTGCATAAAATTTGAACAAACGAAAATCACGTAGTAAGTATATTAACCAACTAATACGTGTAATATAAGTATACCACAACACTGATATACAAAACTGAGACAAAGTAAAACTGAAACAAAATTTGTAAAAAAATAAAACAAAATCATTAATTAGATTCAACTCAAAATACACATCGAAGAAAGTAAAAAAAAAAACCCACAAAATGATGTTAAATTACTCCGATCAACAACCATTATATTTCATATTGCAATTATTGTACTATTGATATTCTAAAATTAAGATTCAGACAAAAAGAATAAATAATAATCTTTCTAGTATAAAAATAAACAAATAATTAAGACCTTAAAAAGTAGGAGAATAAATAAATAATGAGTAGGGCATTAAAAAGAGGAAGAAAAATAAATTATTGAAGGATAGTTTAGGAATAATAACAAATTTAAGTTCGAGAAGTGAAAATTTTGTCATATTTGCAAAATTCTAAAACAATGTGTTCTAATTACAATATCATATTCTTAAAATGCTAGTCTATGCATTTTTTCTTATTTAAATATGTCTAACAATTACTTTTCTAAATATTAACAGTTGAATCCTATACTCTCTCCTATGTATATATGTCCGTATAGTCAAATCCTATACTCTCTCCTATGTATATATGTCGGTATAGTCACCATTACGTAACAAAGAATAAGATTTGAGGTCGGTAATTCTATGGTTAAGCTGGAGGCAGTATAAAACCAAAATGTGGAAAGAACACAACTTTAATCTTACAATGTTATAATCTTAAAATATTTAAAGATTCCTTCTCGATTTCACATGTACCCCAGCACACAAATACTAGTTTACTCTTATTTAATGCTTTTTCTTTTTATGGAAAATATGGAATTAGAAATGTATTTGGCTAGCTAGAGTTCCATATATTCCCACCATTTTTTTGTGGGTTATTCTTTCCTTTTTCCTTTTACGTTTTGTTTGATTCTATATCATTACCTTTTTTTATAATTATGGACAGAACAATGCACATTAGTTGTTATTTTGATAAATGAATCCACTGTTAGAAATTTGGGTTTTAAACATGCAAATTTTGTGTTATTGAAATCTCTTGTCAAAAAACTACTATTTAATGACACTTTGAAAAATGTGTCATTAAAGATGTTTAGATGACGCCAAGATTATGTCATTAATACTCTTACCTCGACGTAATAAATATGTTACTATTATCTATAATTCGACATTAATATATTGTCATGTTTAAATTACATTGTTGGTAAAAGTTTTACGATAATCCAAAAGATAAATTAATTGTAATACATGTGTGTTATCTAATCTAATCAAACTAATTAATAAATGGACATGATCGATCTCATGGTCCACGGATTCTTCAACTACCTGCAAATTTGGTGAGCTCCATCAAACGGCGGGTCGAGAGCTTTTGACGGAAAGGAAAAGTCGTGAAGAGGGGAGGAAACGTTGTCGGAGAGAGTTTCAGTGAGAGATGAAAGACAGAGGCCACATTGGATGAAGTAAGAGTTTTTTCAGTCGTGGTACACAAGAGGGATGAAACGTGAAATTATTATTTTTTTTTAAATCAGAAAGCGTACAAATGAAGGAAACATTGATTTTTTATTTGGGTAATTTTTAATGACACATAATTTATGTCGTTAATTAACGACGCAAAAATTGTGTAAAAAAAAACTCAATTTGTGACAAGAAAATTGTGTCACGAAAAATTTCGCAGTTTTATTTTTAACAACACATTTTATTTCCTCCCACCCCTTTTTTCTTGATTTCAAGTGTCATTAAAACTCATATTTATGCAACGGTAGTGGCTATATTGGTGGGTTTGATGACAAAGGCTGGTGGCGACAACAATGACAGTGGCTGAAGTGTGGAATCGACGGCGGTGGGTGGTAGAAAATTGGAAGGCAAAGGGTACTACACAATGACCGCGGTAGCCCACTTCATTCGACGAGAGGTTTTTTTGCGCTTTTTGGTAGAGATAGAAAATTTGCGTTAAGGCTTCGACATTTTTGCTTGAGAGAAAATTTGGGATTTTTATTTAGTTTTAATTACGTGATAGAGGAAAATTTAAAAATTTTGAAATTTGAGGTTTTTTCATTTGGAAATTTTTTTAATAACATAAAAAATTGTCGTTAATTAACGGTCCAAAAATTGTGTCAAAACAAATTAAATTGTATCAAGAAATAATCTGTATTTTTATTTTCAACGACATAATTTATCTCACTCCACATTTTTTTTTCAACTATACAAATTCTTTATTAGTAAGTTAATAAAAGGGGCATTTTTAAAAATAGCAAAAGAAATTAAAATATTTACAAGCTATAGCAAAGTTTTGCATTCTATCGCTGATAGTCTTCTATCACTATAGCATATCAATGACTATCAATGATAGAATTTGCTATAGGTTGTTAATATTTTGTAAAATCTACTATTTTTAAAAATTTCCCTTGATAAAACTGTGAAAAAGGTAGACAACTAGGTGAGATGTTATCCTCTTCTCTTTCTCCAAAAGATCAAAACGACTCATCTTCAAAACTTTGAAGTCAAATAATGAAATAATAATACTTTAATGGTATCAATTTAATTTCATTTTTTTAAAGAACTGATTGATAACAGGTTTGCCCAACTGAAAAATAAATATATATTAGACATCTATTTTAAATTGGTACGACTATTGGCCATATCCGTAGTTAACCCTAGTGTTAATATAATTGCGACATTTTATACTTTTATTTTAAAATATACAGCGGCTACGAATAAAAGTTTTTCTTTTTTCTAAAACAAATATAAATTGCAGTAAACAAACGCCACTCTTGGGCACAAAATGCCAACCAATCATTTCATATAAATTACGAATAAAGTTTACGAAGAACCTTTCAAATTAATAAAGTTTTTGGTTTTTTTTTTTTTTTTCATTTAGCAAATTCGAAATATATTCTCTCTCTCCTTTTCTTGAATTGAATTTTGCCACTTTCATCGAAAATTTTGTGAATTACCTAAATTCATTTTAGAATATCTTATATTAAATAAGAACTCTAACTTTCTAAACATTGGAATGTCTAAGATTGAGGTTATCCACACTCCAAATGAACGAGTAAAGAAATTTCATTGTCCAATCAGCATGTCGAAGTTTAAAAACGACGTGTTTTGAAGAAATTATTTGTGTTCCTCATTCTAAAGTCTAGAAAAATACACTATATAAATCTCTAACTTTAGTGACATGTTTTTTCTATATTCTAAATTATTTTGTCAAATTAAACCTATTTTTTTCATGTTGGTACTAGTTAACATGGTACAACATAAATTTGTACGTTGGTTCTGTATTATTTTAGACTTTATAATTTCTTTTATGTCGAATCTATAGTAGTTAAATAATATATCTCTTTTCTCAACGTAGAATGTGAACTATACACATATATAACACAATAATTGGAATTATTTAATGCATTTTCAAATGTTTTTCTTCAAATAAATCGCAGAGAATTTTTAAAAAAATGGCCGGAGAAAAGAAAATGTTTGGCTATTAAACTAAGACATGGAATAATTACTCCATATATTGATAAAATCCTTATTTTCTTTTTTCAATAGTTTTTTCATGGACGGATTTATTAAGGAACCACGAGGCATGTGTTCTTCCTCTTATTATAAGTAAATATTTTAATATTAATTTTGAAATGTTAGATTACAATATATATTAAATTTAGATTCATTTTATCTAAATTCTAGTTTACATCTTGCCTGCTACAATGGTTTTTACAAAATAGTTTTTATTTCAAATATCAATAAATTTTTTTCCTTAAATTTCTCACATATCAATAATTTTATTTTCCCAAATATCAAATTTCTTCCTAATTTAAATGATTTTCTAAAAGGAAGATAATTTAATTTTTCTTTCTAACTTTCAATCATTTTCTAAAAAGAAGATAATTTTTTAAAAAGAGTAAAAAAAAAAAAAAAACTCATGTAAGATCAAACCCTAACCTATTTCCCAGTTCTCATTTGTTATCTAACAAAAAATTTTAAAAAAAATGTAAGAAAGTCGGTGATCCAAACTTCCACTTTGTCAACAATATTCCATGCAAAATGTATTTTTTTTCGTTTTTGATGCAAATTTTACATTCACATATTTACACTACAAAAAATCATGTGAAAATTGTCGGTCTTTCTTTATTGCTACAAATGTAGTGCATGTTATTGGAGCATCAGTGAAATGTCGTGATATTTTTTGAAATATTTTTTAGTGTGTTTATTATATAGGGGTCCGGTGTCTCTTTATATATAATTTCTGGATCTGCCACTATGGCTGTGAATATTGTGAGCTAGCAGCACCATGAATAGTTATTTTTATTGGATATGTTGAAAGAGTGATGATTCAAACCTTTTTCTCGTGTTAAAATATGTGTTTAAATCAATCGTTACTTCAATTTTACTGCTAATGTATTATTTAATTTCATATGTAATATTAAGAAAAAGAAAAAGTAAGAAACCTTCTGCCCATATACGAATAGATAGGAGAATTTACATAAATAGGAGAAAATAGAAAATATTTACATCCTATAAAAAAAATAATAGATACTTTAGATATGGGTTAAAATTTTGATTATCTATATTAGATTAGAATTTAAATTTTATTATGGGCCTAATTAAATACTTCAAATACATATTTTAATTTTATGTTAATAATAATGGAATGATGCTTGGGGGCATATATGAGAAAATTCAAATAATACATATTTTAATTTTATGTTAATAATAACAGTAATAATAATGAAATGATGCTTGGGAACATATGATAAAATTCAAATAATGAAATGGTGCCAATAAAAAGTTAGAGAAGGGTCAAAGTTGGAAACCCATGAAATTTAATAAACGAAAGAAAGTCAAAGAATTGAAAAGAAATCCAAGCAATTAAGAAGAATGAAAAGAACGTTGAAAAGTCAATATACATATTATATTTTTTTTCAAAAAGAAAAAGAATAGATATAAAGAACAAAAAAAAAACAAAAAAAACAAAACAAAGAGAGAATCCAAATTTAATTATGGGGAATTTACAGTGAAAAGTATCAATTTTATTCATAAACGAAAAGCGAAAAATAAAATATAGAACAATAATGTAAACAAGACGATAATTAAGTTAATTTCTTTATATATTCTAAGAAAAGTTCATTTATGATTTATATTTTAAATGTAACAAATTAAAGAGCTGGCGCCATTTACAAATATATGTTTTTTAAACTGAAACTTTATAAGTTTTGGTTTATACTAAATTTAATAATCTTGTGTGTAGATTATACTAAAAAAAATGTTACTTGTAGATATGATAAGAAATTAAAATTTTACTTTTATACTAAAATAGATTATGAATTCGGCCATTTTTTAATAATATTTGAGGTTTGTTCTTCATTTTCATCTTCTTTCTACTTTTACAATTTTTCTTTTCCTTTTCATTGTCTTTTTCTCTTCTTCAATAATTTTTCTTTTATAATTTTTCTAAATCATAATCTTTTGTTTTCAATCCATAATACACGTTGAACAATTTTTTTTTTAATATTAGTACACGTTTAAATTTGGCTACAGCCAAATCTAACAAATATAAAAGATCTTGATCTACAACTAACTAAATCTAACAGATAAAAAATCATAAAAAAAATCATTGTATATTGGTATACGATCGTTTGGATTTGGGTAGCCAAATCTAAACCATCCTGCAATAAACATATTACACAAGTGGTCAATTATTATGGACCTGTGAACTTTTCCGTTTTGAAACTTGTCTCATACAGTGTAAATATTCTACCAGTTTATTATATTTTTTAAAAAAAAAATCCAAAATTAAATGTAGTAGAAAAAGAACCATTGTTGACATTATTTATAAAGATAATATTTATAAAGAATTAGATATTAGACATTTTATTTTAAATAATTGCAAATGGTAACTTAAAATAATATCAATAATAAAAATTATACATGTAATTGAAAACAATTGATATTCTTTAAAAATTGATGTCTTAGCGAAGAATTTCAAATATAGATTAGTGATAAATTTTGTGCTAAATGCATTAATATTATGAATCAGATCGTAATACTTACAAGTTTTTTATTTCTTCAAAATTATTCTCTTCCAGCGCAGAAGTCAAAAGGAATAAATTGACACTTCGCAAAGTAGCTATAAAAGGAATATCATATATTACTTGTATCACCATATTATTTTTGAAAGCCAGAGAGATTTACTTGTTCGCTCCATATCAAAGATGGTTGGATTTTTCTATACATCACCTCACTTCAATGGAAATCCAAAAGCAATAGAGAAGGCCAAGGTAATTTAGGAAACCATATTCTATAGCTAATTCATTAATAATACGCCTTGTAGAGATGCTGGGATAATATGTATCTATATCGTTTTTCAAATATGACAATATAATTTAATTAATTCAATTTACAGAACCAAAAGGTAATAATTTATCCAAAAGGCTTCACCATCACATGGGGCAATGACAAACGCTATTGGCGTTTGCCTCGTCAATCTCGAAACTTGTAAGCCATTACATTATTCATTTATCTCTTTCATTACCCCCTATCAATATATATTTTTATTGACCTGCAGTCCTGATATTAGATATCCATTTTATGCTTTATTAGTTGTTTTCTAAAAGAACAAA
>JBBPDI010000005.1:14996003-15020627 GCA_037974545.1 Cucumis variabilis | reverse complement strand
CACCCTTTTATGTTTAATGTTTTTCAGGCAAAGATAGCAAAGGAGGCAGACCGGCGAGGGGCAAGAAGGAAGCGTGATTGCCATAGGGATCGTCGTCCAAAATGCTTCCGCTTACGATTTAAAGTTTTCTTTAGGACATGAGGCTATTTAGTACATTTTGTTACTTTCTGGAGTTATTGACTTTTGAGTTACAAATTATAAGTTTTTTTAAACTTTTGGTTGATTTAAACAGGGCCTGAATAAAAGTTTTCTTTGATGTTATTGACTGCGATGGTTTTCTAAAGTTTTATGTTTAAAGAAGGGATTTCCCATTAAAATAATGACCACGATCTAATTTCAAAAAGTTAGGTCGTTACAAAAATAGGCCCGACTTACAAAGTATTTACTAAGTCATGGGTATGTTCGTGGTGGATCAGACATAACTCTCTTTATAAATCGACATCATGAGGATATCATTATAGCCCAAATATATGTGGATGACATTATCATTGGGGGTTTTCCTGATGAGAACGTAAATAGCTTCGTCACTGTCATGCAACCAGAATCTAAAATGAGTATGGTTGGGGAGTTATCGTTTTTTCTTTGTTTGCAAATCAAACAAGATACAAGTGGCATCTTCATCTCTCAGGCTAAATATGCTCAGAATATGATTAAAAAGTTTAGACTTGAGAACTCTCATTTCAAACTCACTCCAGCAGCAACGCATGTAAAACTTACCAAAAATTGTACGACAAAAGTTTTTTATCAGAAGATATACAAGAGTATTATTGGTAGTTTATTGTACCTTACAGCTAACTGTCTCGATATTGCCTATGCTATAGGAATGTGTGCTTAATTTCAGGCTTCTCCTCGACACTCTCATATACAAGCTGCTAAACGAATCATAAAGTATATTTGCGATACCTCTGATTATGAAATTTTCTTCTCATTTGATACAAATTCATCCCTTGTTGGATATTGTGATGCTGATTAGGTTGGATGTGTAGATGACAGGAAGTCCACGTCTGGAACGTGTTTCTTCCTAGGAAATAACTTGATTTCGTGGTTTAGCAAAAAGCAAAATTCAGTTTCCCTTTCAACAGCTGAGACTGAATACATAGCGGCTGGCAATGCTTGCTCTCACTTTATTTGGATGAAGCAAATGATATGGGAATATGGTTTCTCTCAAGACACCATGGTTCTCTATTGTGATAACATGAGTGCCATTAATATTTCTAAAAATCTGGTTCAACATAGTCGTACTAAACATATTGATATCCGATATCATTTTATTTGTGATTTAATTTAAGAGAATATTATTACTCTCCTGCATGTGAGGTCCAATCTTCAGCTGGCTGATATATTCACCAAGCTCCTTGATACGAGTTCATTTGAACAGTTACAGGCTGAACTAGGCATGTGTCGCTTGTTCAGTTAAGTTGTATTTGTTTGAGTTGGGCCCAAGGAAGTTGAAATAGAGATGGCCCAGTGGCGTCTGGCCCAACAAATTTAATTCTCCTTTCGTGTATATGATTGGTTGGTGGATTAGGTGGAGTTTCTCCTTGTTTTCATATATGAAATGAAGGGTTGTTACGTTGCTTCGATAAGACTTGCTTTCTTGATTCTCCGATCAGCTGCTTCATTCTTGGCTTCTTGATCTTCACACAAATATGGTGAGTACAAGGCATGGTTACTATGAAGAAGCTTCTGATTCTATTCGCGAGACCACCATCTAGACCAACATGCATGGTATTTGGATGAGAAGCAAAAGAGTGAAAAGTGTGCCTGCTCGTCGGCATATGCTCGGCTTGCTGATAGAGGTAAAATCCCCTTCACTATTAGTTTTGACAGCTCCTCATCTCCTCATGATGAACCTGTGGCCATGGCTTCTTGTTCGTCTTCTAAATCTATCTCATAGGATGAAGTTCCTCTGGCTGAATTGTTGCGAGCTAAGTTTCGATCAAATCCCAATGTGGGGAAATCTCTGGTTTCAGGCCCTGGTTCGACATCGTCCAAAGGTAAAACTCCTATGGCTTCGCATTCCCCTCAACACATATCTGGTACCTCTGATGATTCATCGACTTCTGCTCAAAGTCTTCATTCCTCTTCCTCTACCTCAACTCAAGGTTGTCCTGCCCCTACAGCACTGAATTCTGCACCTGAATCGTCTGTGTCTTCCCCTACTTCTTAAGCAACTTCAATGCCTCAGTCTCAGTCGTCCAAAGCCCCTGAAGCTCGAGGGGTTACCATTAAGACTGGTCGTCGACGTCTACCACACAATGTATCCTCTGTTCCCATTGATGGCATTTCCTTTCATCATGAAGAAAATGCTCAACGATCGAAGTATGTAGTGTAATGTCGTTTGGCAGATGAGGTAAATGTGTTTGATCAGCATCAGTCGTGTGTGGCTGCCATGGAGTTGGTCAATCAAACTAGTCTCTCTCGTACATTCTGAATGTTGGACCCTTTTATCCTCGATTGATCAGGGAAGTTATTGTGAATCGCCCTTCTAATTTTGATGATTCGAGTAGTGCTGATTATCAGTCGGTCCATGTTTGTGGTCATCGGCTTGTGTTGTCTCCATCCGTGATCAACAACTTCCTTGACCTCTCTCCCTCCGAGGAATCTTTGTAACCTGCTCCTCCTTCTGCCACTCTGGCCTCTGTCTTAACAGGAGGTTCTCTTTCGGTGTGGCCTGCTTCTGGAATCCCTAATGCTTCTTTGAGTGTGAAATATGCTATCTTGCATAAAGTTGGGATTGCTAACTGTTTCCCTCCTCTCATGCCTCGAGTGTCTCTGTTGCGTTAGTCACTTTTCTCTTTTAGATTGGCACAAGGGTTGTTGTTGATGTTGGGATGTTTATCTATAATCAGCTTCTTCGGCATGTTGGCACTTTTGGTATAAAGATTCCTATTGCTTTGCCCCAATTCTTTTCTAGTTTAATTCTCCATCTACATCCTGATATTCTTGGAGCTTCGGATGCCTCTTGTCCTCGTCAGCGTACACTCTCCCTGAGTTATGTTATTTTAAGGCACTCATATGGCTGACATTGAATTCACATGATGTTCCTCCTGTCTTGCTAATCCCTTCTCTGACACTCTTGGTCCATCAGTGAGTTATGGGATGCAGAGTTCTGATGCTGCTTGGGTATTGGCGTCCCTTGTTGCTGAGTCTCGGGCATTGGGATTTTCCATTTTTCTTCTGAAAGTGCACAGAGTTGAAATTGATGTCTTGATTAACTATCTACAAAGTTGCCATTCTTTTTTTTTTTTATCAAAGGGGGAGTTGGAAAGTGCTTGGGATTAGGTTTCTGCTTGGACTGTTGGTTTTGGGATTGAGTTGCTACTGGTTTTTCTATTTTTTTTTGGGGGCCTCGGATGTTTACATTGGTTGATTGGTGTTGGGACATTCTGTGTATGGATGAATGATATGATTGGTGTGTTTTGTTTTCTCTGTGTATAAATGATAATCTTTGATGCTTTCGACTTGGCTTTGTGTTTGACTCTGGCTTGTCTTTGTGAATGCTTCTGGTGTAACTTTGTGCAGGCTTCTAAATTGGTGTGTTGTTAGCTTATGTATGTTTATCCTGGTGTTTTATCAATGCTTCTGCTATTGAAATGCTGATGTGGATAAGATTGACCAGAAAAAGAATGTTAGTGGTGTTTGACAAAAAAAGGGGAGTTTGTTGAGTTATTGTTTTTGTCAAATAATTAATTCCTTCTCAATCTTTTTTTTTAAATTTGTAAGTCTTTCTAATATATAGGGATTGTTTGGTTAAGTTTGTTTCTTGCAAATAAGGAAACTGCGATCTCGATGAAAGAGACCTTGGAGAGGATATATGCAGGCAGTATGATGATGATACGTTTTTTACGAATATAGATCTGCATTCGAAAAGTATTGAAGCGTTTCGATAAGCTGAGAAAGCTTGAAAAGGTGATCTTTTTATGAATGATGATTTAACATTGTTGATGACTTTGTGGAATGTAGCGTTCTCTAAGAAGAGAAGGAATATTCACGAGGAGCATTGAGTTGAGGAATCAACTCACAGATTCAGAGGGAGCTTGAAGTTGTCTTCAACGAAATTCTGGTTATATTCAGCGGGAGTTTGAAGTTATTTTAGTTATAACCATGTAACTGAAGAAATATGTTACTTATGATGAATCTTAATAATATTTCTGAACTAAGCAAAGAGGCTCCCCAGACGTAGGCATATTTGCCAAACTGGGTTACCAAAGTGTTGTGCATTTTGATTCCGTATGCCTTTAGTTAATCTTGTAGTCAAATGCGTGTAGTATAGCTAAAGGTTATTTAACAGTATCTTTTTTCAAAATAAAAATAGATAGCATATTTTATATCCTACGAAGGTGTTAGCATAATTTGTTCACAACATGGACAATGTCAGGACGATTGAGAGTGAGGTATTGTAAGGCACCGTGCTACTTTGATACAGTTTGGCATTAGTGTCATGCATGTTGTCACACCCCGCCTCGCGTACAACCTTGCTTGGTATGGGAGACATGGTGAGACTTGAGTGTCTTTGACGTGTTAAACGTCAAAGACACTAAGTTTTAGGGTTCTTAAGCTTTGCTTAATCGTTAAGAGACTTTCCTTTATCTTTACTTATGGAAAGCAAAATAAACTTTAGGCGATATAACAACTTTACACATAATATAAACAAACAAACTTTTATTAAACTTAAGCGAAGCATTTTTTCAACAATCTTTACAACATAATACAACACTTAAACTTAGAAAGTAAACGCCTTGGCAGCACTCTCACCTAGTAAGTCGTTCACTTCTTCTTTACTTGGCTAAGTGTTGATTCTTGAAAGTGAAATTTAAAATTGTAAGTCAACAGTCTTAATGAGATTTTAAGAAATACCTTAATGTGAAGTACCTTAACATCATTAATTCACCAAACATTAAATCAAATAAAATTCATAATTTCACATAAACACACATTAGTCAACCATTATTCCTTTCACCAAGAGTCCCAAATCATTCTGTACCTTAAGTCTCATTACTTCGTAGACAACTGTAACAACAATATTTAAGAATATTCTGATTCATTCTTGTTGCTTAGACCACTAAACACAATGCAGTCCTTTTCTACATTGGCCAGCTTCACTCGCCATGTAGTCCTTTTCTACATGGTTGTTCTTACTACTTATGTACACATAGGTAACACCCCAAACTTTAAGGTAATTGATTTTAATCAAATTACTTTATTTTAGGATTTTAAATATTTGTTGGGTGCTATTTATCTATTTTAGCTTGGAAGAGAACATTTTAATAGATGGAAAAGAAAAGAAGTGAAGGGGAAAAATGTTGGGGAATAATAATAATAATAATATATTATTATTATTATTATTTATCTCTTTTCTACATGGTTTTTCTTACTCCTCCTCCAATTTTTTACAACTGCGAGACAGTGGACGTTTCTGTTCAGACAGACGTTCATTCGTGCAGTACCGTTGTCATGCCACGTTTCCTTTATCGTCGTTGGATTCTTCATCGTGTTTCTCATTCGGCCGAGCGACCCAAGGTAGCCGCACGTCGCTCCTCCTAACCGCGAACCAAGCCAAGCCCTTCTCCAAGCTAGCTACCGGTCCTGTCTTGGATGGTTTTGTCTTTTGGGTTCAATTGCCACTATCGTAGGCTTGTTGTGAGTTGCGGTAAGACTGAATTTTGTGGGATTCTTGGTTCCACACTATAAAAATTATGGAGTCGTTATGTTGGTTAACTAGTTGAAATGGTGTTTCTTGAAGGTGCCATTTCGTGGACAACACCTAAATCCCTTGATCCTCAAACGACTTGGGCACACAGTTCAAGTCTCCACCTTTTGGATAAGTCGTGGAAATTGTGCATAAGCAAATTGAGTTTGTGAAATTGACTGTGAAAGTGATCAGATTGCTATTTACCTATGTTTAAGTTGTTTTGGCAAACATAGGTTCAATCAAGGGGTTAGAGTAAAATTAAAGTAAGGGACTTTCTACTAGACTCATACTTAGCTTTGAGTTGCGTTGGACTGTACTGTTCTATCTGAACTGAGTGGAAATGACGATTATGATATATACTTTTGGATGTAAACTCAAGGTTTATTGTATGTTTTGTTCGACTATGAAAAAATATATATGTTTATGTATGGATTGATGTGGACTTGGTATTGAGTGCATGTTGTGACTGCCTGGATATGTATATATACACATATGGATGTTCATTGACTGAAACTCATTGATGTTTCTTATAAGAGATAGGTTTGAAATGGTGGATTTTTGTTTAGACTGAATGTATGATAAATTCTTATGATTGTGTTCATTTAAACTAAGGAGACGGTATAGTTGTACACTTGTAGACTGAGAGGGATGTTATGATTATTTAGTTTGTTGACTGATGTGCTGATATATTTTGACTAGCCTTGGGTTAAATTAGAATAAGATGACTGTTAGAAGTTATGTGATGAGAATGTCTGACTGTACTATGAATGACTGTTAAGATGTTAGAATGGACTGAGGGGAAAATTATTAGTTTTCTATTGGGTAGTTACCTTGCAGGTGTCCTACGGGAGCACTAGACTGATATGTGTATCCTCTAGGAGCACTAGACTGATATGTGCGTCGTCCTTCGAGGCGTTAGACTGATTATTTGTATCCTACGGGATCACTAGACTGAGACTGTGCAGGGTACCCCATTAGGAAGTTAATAGTTTCATTGTTCCCCTAATGGGACCAGTAGTGGGTCTCTTACTGAGTATGTTTATACTCACCCTTTTATGTTTAACTTTTTCAGGCAAAGGTAACAAAGGAGACAGACCGACGAGGGACAAAAAGGAGACGGGGTTTGCCATAGGGGAATGTTCTTCAAATGCTTCTGCTTTATGTTTTTTGTTTTTCTTATTTTCCTTGGTACATGAGACGGCTTAGAAAATTTTTGTGATTGAACTGTTGTTTTGTAAACTGTACTTTTAAAATTTTGATTTATTTGAACAGGGCCCAAACTTAAGTTATATATATTTGTTTTGACTATAAGGTTTCAAATAAATTTTACTATGTTTTGTGCCAATCAAAGTGTCTTGTCAAAATTAATGACTTCGACTTAGTTTGAAAAGTTGGGTCGTTACAACATATTAGTCATCTCACTAATAGAAAGTAGACTAAAGGTTTGAAACCCCATTTCATAATCATTGAAATCATATAAAACATACTTCCAATATAACATAAGCTTTTCGTGGAAATCTCTTTAGAAACAGTCATAAATTAAAATCATTATTTCAAATCAGTAAACACTTTTCTAAGAAAGTTTGAAATCATATAAATCATTTTGAAGAAAAACACTCACAATACTTAACCTTAACCCAAAAAGCTCATCTTCTTCCTCTTCTCACGTAGACATTTTAGCAACACCTCAACCTTTTAGCTTTTCTCTTGAATTTTGAGAGTAACAATAACTAATATTCTGACCTCAATCTCTATCTATAATACTCCCTAAACAAGCCTAGTCATGCTTAAACTCTTGTCAGCTCGCTGGCTCCTATCTTTAGTGGTGCATGTATGTTTAAGGCTTAATTTAACCATGCTTAGCTTAATCTCTACACGTGGCCCATCAGGACATTCCACTTTACATGGATGGCTAGTATTAACGTTATTGTTGTTGGTTTGATAACAAGGTTGTACATTCCACTTGAGTGTAACCTTGGGCCCTTAAATGAGCCTTATAACAATAATGTTTCCATCTTCTTTGTACTTGGTTTTTAAAATCCATTTGGAGCCTCTAATGTTTGTGTTTTGAGGTCAAGGTATAAGTTCCCAGTTATGGTTTTGGTAGAGGGCTTCTATTTCCTCTTCCATAGCTTTCTTTCAATTAGGAAGAGTCAATGGCATCTTATAGTTTTTGGGTTCAAGTTGGTTAATGGCATTGTGAACATGACTTTTACATTTCCTGAGGGATTGAATTTGTTGAACCAGGCAGGATCAAGACAGGGGAATGTCATTTATACTACAAGAATTTTGACAATTTTTTAAAGTTAGAACCTTCGAAAAAACATTTAATAGTCCTTTGATATATGTCTTTTCAAAGGTTACTTCAACCTTTGAAATTTTTCGAAGGTTTACTAACCTTTGAAAATTACTAATTCTCGAAGGTTTATCAACCTTTGAAGATTAGTAATTGTCGAAGGTTTTACTAACCTTTGATAATTATTAAATTATTTATGAAAAAACGTTTGTTATCAAATGATTTTTGTAAAGGTCTCATAAAAGAACTTTTCCAACAAATGTATAAATTCTTCAAAATTCTCTCACAAAAACTTTTAACAATCTCAAAATGTTTTTACTAATCCATTTGCCTAATGGTGAAATATTGAATTACAATGTATATGAATTACAATCTACAACATCAAATTTCAATTTCAAAATGTTCTATAACATCAAACTACAACACTTCATCAACTAGAGACATGTTTGCGCATCTCTGCCATCATAGTTTGGAATCTCTTAAAAAAGGTTTTCTAATTTGCTAATTCTATTCTAGAGTGTTTGTACCTCAACTTTTCTTTGTCGTTCATATTCGTAAAGATGTTTTCAGACTCATTAAGGTAACGCTCAATATCGTGTACCTTAGACAATGGTCCAAACAACTCAAAAGGGGTAACACCTACCTCATAACCACGAACACGTCCATGTTTCTCCGGTCCAAATACTTGTACAAAAACATCATCCTCGTTCATGTCAAGAGTGCCATCGATCACTTGAGAGGCATACGATTTAAGTTCTGACTATAAAAGCACAAATTCACATTTAATAATTCTGTTGAAGAAAATAATGGTTCAAATACGACAAAGAGAAGCCATGTAGACAAACTCAATTCAAAGTTGCTTGATTTTCCTAAATTCACAACAAATTTTCCAAATTATATCTTTAACACAACTAGTTTATACAGTGAAGATGGACAAATTTTCTGTTTCATTTATACAAAAGAAACATACATTTTCTTGTGGAACTTAGCTAAGATCCACAAAATCAGTTTGGAAAGCTACAATACCAAAGAAATTTTCTTGTGGAACCTAACTTATAGAGAGTTGAACATACACGTTATATGACAAGAAAGTTAGAGTTATGTTGTCGTTCGTGTTTTAATGTTTTATGTAATGTTCTATGGATTTTCCTTCTTCATTTTTCACATTCATGTTGTCTTAGGCTTTTCATATATGTTGGTATAACAAAAACCTAGGGCAGTTTTGCAAATACTTCTCCTATGCATCAAAGTGTTAGTAGATCTTATGGATAACACGATAGTGGAATGCTTCCTAATTTTTGTCGCTTTAATCAGAACCATCATGAGGCTTGTAGAAAACCCTTTCAAAATACTCATCATGCCAAACCAGTGGCTTGAAACGATAATTCTAAAACAGAAGAAGCCAACAACAAAAACGCGAAATCCCAAAAAACAAAATCAACAATTAAAAAAATGAAACACGTGCCTAAAAGGTAAAGTGTGCCTACGTTTCAATTTCACAAACAATCAACAAAAATTGGTCTTAAACAAAGGTAAGATACAAAAACATAATCCAACCCTGAGAATAGCCCAAAAACATAAGAAAAGAGTGAAAAACAATATGCTAGTGTGATACAAGTTCAAGACAGGTTCAAGAAGATCAACCTAAGACTCAAAAAGCGGTAAATAAACAAACTTTCTGTAGGAGTACAATTTTCAGATAAAAAACGAAAGAAGCTAGTAGCGATATCTTGCTGCAATTCACATAAAGTAGAATGTGAAATGAAATGTTTGGGAAAATTGGATCTATAGTCATAACAAACCATTCATTCGAGAATCATTACAATCTACATCACAGCATAACTAGGAAAGTAAACATAAATCAGATTGATAAATCAATATGGTAATGTGATAAATCATTACAAGCTTTTGCAATCTTTGAAGGCATATCAGAATGTGGTGGGTGTAATAAGAAACTAAAAATTGCTCAACACATAAATCGGATTATTAATCGAAAATAATCAAGCGGATTATAGATCTAGTGAGTTTATTCAAAAAAATTGGTTTAAATTTTGGAGTCAACTTGCCCAGCAATCTTCTTCGAGTTCGAATCCACATAGGGCAAAACCTCAGCCGCTCCTGCAATCGTGAGTCGTTACCACCGGTCTATTACCAACCATTATGAGTTTATGATCAATCAAATGAAAAATCAAGTAGAAAATGAAATCAATTACCAGGTCCAATGAGACTGACGACGGAGGAAGGGAAAGGTTTGGTGTGAACAACAACGAGCTTGAATGGGGAGTTAATCGAAGAGATTGGAACGATGAGATGGTCTAAAGTTCACTCAAAAATGTGGTAGAGCTTCGACTGTAGTGATGGAGAGCCGTGCGCGACAGAGGACGTGGAGCTCGACCGAACGATGATCTGAAAAATTGGGGAAGCTTAAGAAGATACCATGGGTATGGAGAGAGAGCAAAGGAAATTTGGGGGAAAAAGAAAAAAAAAGGAAATAGATTTTTTTAAAATGAATGGAAAGTACATATTTAACCTTATTTTTTAGTATTTTTTTCAAGGATTTTATTTTAAACTTTGAAAAAAAGTAAGATCTTTTATTTGAAAACACAGTGCTTCTAAGTCCACAAAGGAATCAAACACTTCACATTTACTTGATACAATCTTCAACAAGGCTAAATCAAGGACAACTATTCAATCCAAAAAATAATAATAATTAAAAATAACACATATCCGGAGAGTACAAGTGCAAGAGTGTAGAGAAGAAAAATGAAAGGGCTTACGTCGAGAAGAGGTAGAAGTTCTTCAACTAAAGTAGGAGGTTCAACAATCTTATTGCCAGCTTCCAAAAGTTGTTCTTCAACAACCTTGTAGGAAGACGCCATTGTTGGTAGGTTTTGTGGGTTAAGCTGACAGATCCTTCAAAGTTGGGAAGGATTGAGTTCAATTGGAGTCCATTGAAGTAGAAGAACCCACCAAATCAGATGGGAATGGAGAAAATCATATAGAAAAAGCGAGGGTAACTAGAAAGAGAGGAGGAGGAGCTAGGAAAACTGGAAACTTTTTTAATTCCGTCTGCGATGCACTCTGACTGCAATGCACCAGCTGGAGCCACCGCTGATGGTTGTTGAAAAAATTACCTACAGTAGGCTGTATGGTGGCAACGGCTGGGCACGCGATGGTGAGTGTTGGAAGCACGACGGTGAAAAATTACACACGACGATCGAAATCTCTGTCTTGCGACGACTGTGAATGCGAATGCAACGATCGAATGCGAGTGTTGGAAGTGTTTCGGGCCACTGCGAATGGTCTTCTTGAGCACAACAGAGGCAAATGGTCTTCTTGAGCACAACGACGACTGGGAAAGACTTAAAGAAATACTTTCGAGCACGATCTCAATTGGGATGAGTTGTGGGCACGAAGACGACGACGACGAGTTAGATCACAAAATGAGAAGAGAAGGGAGAAGGGAAATTCCAAATCGTGAGAGAAAAGAAAATTTTGATAGGAAAGGGTAAAGTAAGAGAGAGAGGGAAATTTAATTTTTACAACTTAAAAAAATTAAAAAAAGAAATTAAAAAAGGGAAGGGTTAATAATGTCGGTTTTCACACAATAAAAAAAATAAAAAAAATGGAAGGATCATTAATGTCGATTTAAAAACGACATTAAACCATTGTCATTGATGTCGGTTTAAAACCGACATTAATGATCCGCCTTTTCAAAACCGACATTAAAGCCAGATTTTGATTTTTTTCACCTGACATTAAAGGGCAAAATTCTTCTAGTGTCTTGAATATTGTAGACGATTCGTCGCTTTTCTTTCTTCTTCTTCTTTAAAATTTATTCATCTTCTCTTCTCAGATTTCTTCATCTCCTCTTCCATGTTTTCTTTCTTCTATTTTTAAACGATTTATTTTTTTTTGTTTAAATATCATATTTCATCTTCACCGTTTTCGGCAAGATTCATAAAGTTACTTCATCTTTCTTATATTCGAGAATATCAAGATCATTTAAATATCATTTTGACATGATCTAAATAATCGTTTACCATTGTTAACACGATCAATTACCATGCTCAGCATAATTGTTTAAAATTGAAGCCCTTTTCTATCGTTTAAAAAGAACTACATGATCGTGTTGATATGATCTAAACGATCACTTACCATAGTGAACATCATTGTTTAGATTTGAAGTCGTTTTTCCATCATTTAAAAAGAACTACATGATTGTGTGGATATGATCTAAACGATCATTTACCATAGTCAACACAATCGTTTAGCATGGTCAACACGATCGTTTAAAATTGAAGTCTTTTTTCGATCGTTAAGAAGAACTACAAGATCATGTATCATGAACTAAATGATTGTAGATCATTCGTTTAGACACTATTGTACAACAATCGTTTAGAAGAAGATTACTTATGCGCTCGTGTGATCGATTAATCACGTGTTGATTGGTGTATTATTGATATTTTGCTTTTTTCGTTTTTGAAATTGTTCTATAGAGTGTAAATATTTTAATAATTTGTTATATTTTTCAAAATATATTTATGCTAACAAGTGGTATGGGAGCTTAAATTGGTGGAATATGTGTTTGTTTCCAATAATCTTCTTTTTGTCCGATACTCATGCGAAACTTGTCGGTTGTGAATGTTGAGTAGATTTAAATTTCATGAATTGGAGATTTAATTTGATGAATTCCATGAATTAAGTGCTTTATGTTATGATTTTGAAAGATGGACGGTGATTAGTTGATGTTTAAAGAATTATAAATAATAATAATAATAATGTGTGGAATTGATGTGTTACAACATAAACAGATTTTGGAACCACCGCCGGGCATACTAATCTCACAACCCACATGTATTTACTTTGGGTTGAATCTGACGAATACACTATTCCAGAATCTGGTTAGATAAACCAAATGTCGATTAAAGTTTCGGTGCCACTCGTTTAATTTCAGTTCTTGTTATTAATCTTGCTGGCGTTTCATGTTGTTATCTTGAAAATTCTTAGTGAATTAAAGCTCAATTTTTAAATGCATAAGTTCATGAATTAAAATCTAAAGTTTGAAGAGATGATTAAGTTTAAATTTTGATTAATTATATACTTGGGTTTAAATTTAATTGTTTTATATTTAAGATTTGATTAATCATATTGGGGATTCAACTTGAATTGATTACGTTCTGGATTAAACTTGAATGATAATTTTTTGTGATATTCATATGTTTATGCTGTATTAGTTGTATATTAAAGTATTCAATCATTGAGTGAATTTTTGGTAAATATTATTTGATGCTCTTCGTTCATTATTTTTGTACTATATTTATATCATTATTATTTTATCTTATATTTTGAATTGATTTCGTCAGAATAACATGTTACCAAAATAGCCTATGTTATCTAGATTAGTTTAACTCTAAAATACAGAAAGTCCATATTCATTGCTTTATACAAATAATTATCAATCCAAAATTTTAGGTATGCGTGTGGTAGTGAGTACATATGTGACAATTATAACGATTGCTCATATGAAAAATCAATCATAAGAAAAGCTATTTTTTCACAGAGTTTATTATCAACAGGTTGGTTACTACGTCGAGAGTATCATTTATAGTTGGTGTCTTTATCAAAAAGTTGGATATCAATGTGGTGCTAGGTATATCTTATAAAAGAGGCCTATCATATATGTGAAATTATTTTTTCATATTTTATTCTAACATGTTTTAACTGTGTGAATGTACCATTTATTTATTTATTCTTTATCAGTTGGTCTTACTCAAATATCTGGAAATCTGAGTTCAATCCGTAAGTTGAATGGATCGAATTTCAAGATTTGGAAGGAAAAGCTAGAGATATATTTCTTGGGTGTATGGATCTAGAACTTGCATTAAGGATCGAAAAAAACGTACTTCTACTCAAGAACAACTGAATACGACTAATGTATTGAGTAGTGGAAATGATCAAATCGCATGTGTCTAATGATCATTAGGCACTCCATTTCAGAGTCTTTTCAGGGTTTTATCAAGAAAAGTGAAAATGCAAATAAGTTCCTTCCCAAAATTGAAAAACATTTTGTTAAAAATGAAAAAGGGTAAGCAAGTAGTCTTTTGTCGTTCTTTAATTTCCATGAGGTATAAGAGCAATTAATGGAAACATAAGGGAGTATTTGTTATGGAAATGTTCAATCTCGCTACTAAATTAAAGACACTTGATATCGAGATAAATGAAAATTTACTGTACATATAGTACTTATCTCTCTTTCTAGACGATTCACTCAGTTTAAGATAAGCTATAATACTCAGAAGGATAAATAAGGTATTAATGAGCTTATCTCATAATGTGTTAAAGAAGAAGATGGGATTAAGAGAGAAATGAGAAAAACTGTTCACTTGGCAACTAACTTTCGTGGTATGAAGAAAAGGGAAGTCTACGGATGTTGCAGAACGACATTTCAGTAGAATAAGAAACAAACTATTGGAGAACCCTTGTTTTTTCTACAAAAAGAAGGTCATCTCAAGAAAGTTGTCCCAATTAAGTAGGCCCAATGGTGCGTAAAGAAGCATAAACTTCTTCCTTTGGTTTGTTCTGAAGTTAATTTAGCTTTTGTACCAACAGATACTTGCTGGGTAGATTCTGCCTACGGAGCCGACTATCAAATGATGGTGAAAGATTCATCTATGTGGACGATGGAAAAGCAGTTCTAGTTGAAGCTATTGGGAATTTTTTTTTACTTTTAGAAAAATGGTTGTTTTTTGGATTTGAATGAGCCTTTTATTATATCGTTATTTAGACAAAACTTAGTTTCTATTTCCAGTTTGACAAATTTGGTTTAGTTCTTTTGAAAATACTAAAGTTAGTTTTTTTTCAAAACTCCATGCTTATTTGTATGCTTCTTTAGTTGATAACCTATTCATGCTTAATTCTTATATATGCTTCATCTAACAAGGTCATTGTCTAAATCATGTGATACAAAGCGTAAATTAAATGAGAAATTTAATATGTTTTGGCACAAACCTTTAGGTCAACATCTCTAAACATAGACTTCAGAGACTTGTGTCAAATGAAATTCTTAATTTTCTTGATTTAAGCAAATTTGAAATTTGTGTGGAATGTATTAAGACAAAACAGACAAACATAAGAAAATTAGGTGCCAACAGATGTTCAAACATCTTAAAACTAATACATACAGACATTTGAGGCCCCATGCCGTACAACTTCTTGGAATGAACAACAGTACTTTATTGCGTTCATAAACGACTATTCAAGATATAGGTACCTATATTTAATTCATGAGAAGTCTCAATCTGTAGACCTTAACCCAAACTCTTCAGATTCACTATCAGACGAGGATTCATCATCAGATAAGATAGCTGTCAAACCTTTATTTCTCTCCTTTTTGGAAATGTAGCACATTCAGCCTGAAAATGTCTGAATCATCACATTCATGACACCTAATACTTTCGCCTTCTTTCTCATTTCTTTAATTTTCTTTTCTTCAATTGAAATTATTGTTTGAGCCGAAAGAATTTTGAGATGAGATGAGGTTGTTATTGAATTCTGGTTGTTTTGATTTTTGTTACTTCTCACATGTTTGAAAAATTGACTCTTGAGTTTTGTCGTTTATTTTTTCATCAAGGCAATTGATTCAACTAATGATTCTTCACTGATAGAATCCTTTGAGGTTTGAGATCCATCCTCACTGATGGATGAAAAGGAAATTTCAGACTTCTTCTGGTGTCGCCTTCTCCCAAAGCCAATTGAAACGTCTTTAGTGATCCGAACAACTCATCAAGCTTCATAAAGTAAACGTCTTAAGTGATATCATAATGTCAGTGATGACTTTTATCAATGACATCTTGTCTAATATGTCAATATGTTTTTTATGAATTTATCACTGATAACTTGAACTTTAAATTTTTAAATAATATAAATGTTCATAGCATAACCTAAAATCAACAATTTTATTTCAGTAAAAGTTTGCAACTATATCAAATTTATTTATACTATTAGCAATAGAAGCTATCATATGGAAAGTATGTTATTAGTGATTTAAAGCTATTACGGATAGCATGCTAATCCAATCTCTTTTCTTTGTCCATTTATGCTAAAACAAATAACCACATATCACTTTAAAAGTAGCATTATATTGATATATAGTAGCCTATTAGGGACCTTACTTATAGATGCTATATCAATGGTATCCTTCTGTTGCTATCATTGTTAGATATTATAAGTGATAGCAATACAAGAATATCATTGATAGTGGCTACAAAAAATATCAATTGATAGCAACATTGGTGATGAAAGATATCAATGATAACAACTGATATCACATTTCTTAAATTGAAAAGCTATCTCTGGTAGTAATTATCAACGATAGAAGCTAACTATAGCAACTGATGCCATATTTCTCAAATTGAAAATTACTCTAGTCTTCAATGGCTATCATTCATAAAAGTTGTCGCTGATAGCTATTATCAATTATATCAACTGATAACTTATTTCTCAAATAAAAGCTATTAGTTATAAAATCAACCGGTGCTAGCAACCCATAACAACTATCATTTGCCATAAATGATAGCTTTCAATTTAAGAAATATGTGAAAAATATTATGACAAATTATTACTACAACTATAAATGATATTCACTAATTGTAGCTATTAATGATAGCTTTCAACGTGAAAAAATCAAGAAGTGTGAATAATCATTTCTTAAATTGAAAGCTATGAGTAACATATATCACTATATCACTTATATTATTAATAGCAATTATCATTGATATATAGATGCTATCGGTGATATTTTTTAAATCGAAAAATCTGGCTAAAATTCGTCCAAAATGGTGGTTGAACGTGAGTATTTTAGTCTTTTACTATTTTTTGTGCTATATACACAATTATATTATTCTTCTGCTATATGTGCTATTATTTTAGGCCTTTTTTTTGTCATTTATGCAAGTAACCCTAATAAAACCACTAGTAAACTTGTATACAGAATGACACATACATATATGGGGAGAAAGAAAAGAGTCATACAAAATATAAACACTTAATACATTCAGCGTATGAAATGGCCACATAGACTTAAATTAAAAAGAGCTAAAGCTGAAATTAGATTTTTCAACGATCATACGTCCATAAGGATATTGGATAAGAATGCCCATTTGCAACTAAATGGGAAATCACCGGATAGTTTAAGTATGAATTAGATTTCCATAAACTTTATGTTGGTCATATTTTCATAATCTAAGGTTTTAACAATATATGTACCTTGAACACTACGTACAGATATACAAGAGAGTGGATTATGCACAAGTGATAGCGTACAAGATATATACTGCTGATATATGGAAATAGATTTTAGAAATTTTTTTATAGAAGTATTTTGTAGAGGAAAAATTCACAACTTGGAGAAACCCTTTTGTTGTGTGAAAGGAAGAGAGGTGGAGGGGCAATTACAACAACACCCCTTTAAAGCAGAGAATGACCCTGCAATGGGAGCTATTGGATCTAATATCATCCTAATTACATCAACTTGATGGATTAACATGCTATAACTTAAGCTAAAAAATCGAATTTGAAACAAATATCTTACATATATTGAATTTACATAGATTGAATTTGGATTGTTGTTGATGTTGATCTCGAATTCATGACACCTAAGGACCACTAGCAAAAATCTTCTCCTCTATCTTCTAAACTTGAAACTTGATTGGTGGGATCAAATTAGGTGATGAATTTGGAGAGATTTTGAGTAGAGAAGATGATATGAACACTAAATAACTTTCAACGACAAATTACTAAGCATTCATCAAGTCTTAATCCAATTTAAACCATGTATTTATAACCAACTTACATTCAAAACTATATGCATACAAAATTAGTATTGTAATTAGGTAGTTGATAAAGGAATAAAATCAACAACGTACCAAGATAGTATAGTTCACTCATTATGTACCGATGTTGGTCAAATCTACTATCTCAAGTGAAAAGTCAACAAATTGACGTTGAAATTTTGGAAAACCTTTATGAGAAATATAGTATAATCAACAAATTCATTTCAATAAACCAAAAAATTTGCTTGTTTTTGTGAGATTAGTTTCAGGGCTTATGTGAGTGTTCCATTTATAGTTTAAGGATTTGAGCGATTAATATATGAGAGTTGAATTCACATCACAAACCTCTTTGCGTGGGGAGTCATGGTCATTGCATGTGAGATGCTCACTATGTCTCTAATCCTTGTGTATTTACTAAATTCTCGTTGAGTACAAGTTTTTCTATTGTTTGTCCATGTGTAAGCAAAACAATAGGTTTTCTAGATATGTCAGGGTCGAAAACAAAGAATTGATAGAAAATCTTAATTATAAGGCTTACTTCTTCATCTAGGCGGTATAAAATATCCATCTATACAGTATAAAGTAAATGTGTATCTAGGCTACCTAATATCTACACTAGAGGTTCTGTCAAAGGTGGTGGGAATGGTGGAAATATGTAAATGTGAAGTAACTTATATTTAAGGAAAAGTGAATGAATATCTCCGCGTGCTAGGCGCTTAAGCCATGCCACAATCCTTCATGTGATAGAGATCAATTAACTAGCTTCTAATTAAGGCGAGCACCTCTCAATGCCTTGAATGCCACAGTTCTTCACCTCTCTAGATGAAAATGATAAAGCCTCGTTAAGCGATATTGCTATATAAAAGTTGTTACTTATAAGACTCGTAACCTCTCTTTTAAGGGTGGCAACATCTTGGCGCCAAGTTACCCACACTTATTCTCCTTTTTGGGAAACAAATGATAGAGGTTAAATCACCAAGATGGAGTTTGTCCCCAAACTTCCTCTTATAGTTGTTAGTTATGTTCTTTCTACTTGATCTCTCTCAAGTAGCGGTGGCTAAGCAATTGAGTGAAGCTCAACTAACACGATAAATCTTATAATCTAGACTTCATATCAAGAACTTATCGCAAGCCTAAATTACTTATAACACGTTGATAAATGAACAGTAAACTAATGATGGATTGAAAGGGGATAAATATGTCACGTATAAGAGAATGTAGGCCTTTAGCCACTATATAATATGAACATGATACATTACACTGAAATACTAAAGTGGAAAGTAAGGGAATAAAACATATTACAAGCTAGGGGAAAAGAAATGGTGGAATATTTCTCTAATTTCTCTCTAAGCTTTCACTTGCAAGATTGATCGGAGAAGAAGGTAGAGAATTTTATAGAAGGTGGAAAAGCTAATCTTTTCCACTCGCTCCAATGGAGCTCTCTAAGTTTTGGCCCTTTCAGATCGGCATAGAGCTTGTTAATTCAAACATCTTGCCCCCCACCCTTTTGGGCTTAGTGTAGAATAAGGCTCTTTATAAGTAAATTTCGGTGGAAAACTTCTATTCTTCTGATCATGTTAGCATCGATGGAAGTCGTTTCATTATTCTTCTGATTTAGTCGGTGCGGATCGTCAGCACCACTGGCAGTCTTATCAAGTCACACCGGCTCCAATTACCATTTTTGTTTGCTAGTGAATCTTCATCACGTGTTGTTGTGGTTCCTCGCCTAGAAATCTTTAGTCTCCAAACAAGCTTCTTATCGCATAGCTAGCTCGTACTCCTCTTTAATTCATTATCTTTCATCTTTTCTCTATAATCCTATGATAAGATACTCAAAACAAGCTGAAACAGGCTTAGAGACTTATGCAAGTTGTATTCACTTATATATATGAATTTTCGATAGAAGCTACTCGTTTTGACACATTATCATGCGTTTCAGTTCCATTGTTCTACCTAAAAGGTCATAATAACTTGTATTTCTACAAGCTATATCAACAAACTCTTAATACCTTACTCAAAACATAAATCATTCATTAGCCTCTACTTATTCCTTTTGGTAAGAACATGAACCATTCTCACGTATAGACTACTAGGATTCATTTCACCAGCATCTCTTAGGAGAATTTCTTGTTTCATTTCTCATTTCTTAGGTTGCTAACTAAATACACTCTTTTCAATCATTGGTCAGCCTTTTATCACCATGTGATCCTTGCACCCCATGGTTGCCTTTACTCATTATGTGCACATTTGGTAAATTGTAAACTCTAGTTCTTAAGAGCTCCTTAAGCATTTTAAGTGTTAAGTGTTATGAAGAAGTTAAGTTATTTATTGTTCGTTGTTAGGTAGACAAGAGAAGTATAAATTGACTAAGTGTTGAGAGGTTATTTTGAAGGGTGTTAATCGTTTTGGAGATGACTTAGCGAGAAGACTGTTTTTGGCATGAAGAACCTCCAAAGGACAAGGGTTTATGTGGAGTTCCTAGATGTTGGGCTTGAGACTAAGTGAGATAACCTCTAAATAGGTTATCTAGGTGTTTAGGCAAGGGTATACAATAAGCTTGGAGTTGTGAGTATGGTGGAGGAAGTGAACTTGGTGAGATGATTTTGGTTATGTAGGAAGCCATGAGCACGTGGGATGTGGCTTTCGACAATGTCAAGAGTGGTTAGCAAAGGCTTTGCACGCGAGGAGATTTTAGGCGAAGAAGAGGTTTGCGGCCAGGGAGCTTAGATATTTTGTTTAGCGAAAAGATACATGTTTGGGCAAGGAGAACTAAATTTAGGCGATTAAGGTTGCTCTTAGGCATTTTAGGAAGTTGGTGTAGATTTTAGTGTTCTAAGTAATTGATGTGGTTGGTTGAGTTTTAGGGTGGAAGAGCTTGGTGAGATCGCAAGGTAAGCGAAAGGAGGTTATTTGGGCGTTCGAGTGACATGCGAGATGGCCAAAGTGCATAGCTAGGCGATAAGGAGTAGACACCAAACAATGCATGCTAGGGTATGCGTACGCACGCACAGTGCGGGGTCATGTTAGGCAGGATGTGCGGCACCCTAGCATGCAACAAAGTGATAAAGTGTATAAATACCCATTATTATAACATCTTTTGTTAAAATCATGAGGTTAAAACGCATAAGAAGAGGATCAAAGAATGCAACTTATGTTGTAAATACATAAGTATTTAGAAATACATCTTACACAAGCATTATGTTTGTTTTACGTGATTACCATGTCTAAATGCATGATAAGTAAAAAGGAAGAAGCTAATGAACCGAAGGGGAAATCTCGCACAAAGGCTACGCGATGGGAACTCATTTGGCCATTAACATCTCAAGGCAAGGAATCACGCCATAATGTGAGAAAGGTTCACTAAAAGACAAGAATGGTAGTTGGAGTTAATGTGACTTCTTAAAGTTACAATCGACGCTGACAATCTCAAAAGAATAGAAGTTTTCCACTAAAAGTTACCTATAAGAAGACTTAATCCCCACCAAGCAAAGTAGGCCTGTATGAGCCAAAAGAAGGTCTAAATGGACCATAGAAGAAAGAGTCTAGATGAACCGCAAGTGTAAAGAGTTTTCTTCTTCTCTGGCCATGCTTTAAGTGAGTACATAGAGTTTGAGTGGTGGAGAACCCAATCTCCATTCCCCCTAACTTGTATTCTTTCCCATTCTTTTGTCTTTTATTTTTGTATTCTTTGTATAATATCTATATTGTTCATTTTGTACAATGGCTAAAGGCCTACGTTCTTTATATATATTACAAGTTTATACCTTTTTAATCTATCATGTATTCACTCTCCATCAGTCAATGTGTTATTTGTAATTTAAACATGTGATAGTCTTGATTAGAGATTTTTCTTATAAGTCTTATCCCGTTAGTCGAGCTATTCTCACCATCTGGCAAGCGTAAGTTGCCAAACTACCCAAGAGTGAAGTAACAAGGACCTAACTAACGCGCGCAAGGAAGAATTTTGTCTTCTTTCATGAGATCATTTCCAACATTTGTATGCTGGAAGGAGAACAAGTGTGGACAGTGGACACCAAGAGGTTGCTGTCCTTAATCGCGTAATACTATACGGTTTATAAGTGATATCTTCTAGATATTTCTCGTCTAATCATACTTAGTCATATGGATCTTGAAAAGCAACCATGTGTGATGTATAATGACTTCGAGAGAAGCAAGCTTAATGAGAAGTATGGTTTAGTAAGTTAAATCACATCAGGATTATGACACTACTTAGTCGCATGATAATGCATAGACATTCCTTCCTTCATTTCTCTGACACAAGTTCGTTCACATTACCATTCCGCCATCTTGTTTCCTTTTTACAGACTCTCGAGACTTAGTTTAATAGTTGAGTTTAGTCCAACATTTCTTCCATTTGTTATTCATTAATTATTTTATACCGTCTAGATGATAATTAATTCCTAAAACTAATAATTTGAATCAATTTCCTGTGTTCGACCCTAGATCATCAAAGTAAATCTACTGTTTCACTTGCACTTGGGTAAGCAGTAGGAAAACTTGTACTCAATGAGGGCTTAACCGTTATGTGATATGGAAAGACATAGTGAACAACTCACATGCAATGAACATGCTTAGTGATATATCGCCTAGATTGAATAAAATTTTCATTCATCATTTACAAACATTAAGTTCTGATTGTTGAAGACAAACAACACTTCAATACCCACAACCACAATGGCAGGTGTTCATGGAAAGCACGCGGCCAGACTCCTTGATGATCTACGCGCGCGCGTGCTGTCTGCTGCTTAGGTCATGCGGCCAGCTGTGGCACAACACCTATTTTTTAGCAGTTTTGTGATATTTGGAATTTTAGGAGTTATGTTTGGTAACATATGATTTTAAAAGATTAATTCAAGATAAAATTCTCTAATTTAGGACAAGAAAGTATTAGGAAAATCTATAGGACAAGAGGTTAAACAAATACTTGTGAGTGCTTTAAAAGTTTTAAATAGTTTCTAAACCAATTAAAAATTGATTGTGTTTACCACATCCTTTTCAAGATAAATGTTTGCTATTTGAGCTTAAGGAAATTAATATATTTTAAAGCATGAGTTTAGAAATTCTCTTAGTAAGTGAATGATAGTAAAAGTTAAAGATTATTGTTAAAGTATGTTTTAAAATGCAAAGCTAATTTAGCATGCAAAGTTTGAATATGATTGAGATTTTTGAATAAGATTTTCAAAAGCATGAGATTTAAATGGTTTAGTCTAAACCGAGGTTTATTATGAGATACATATAGCAACCCTACAGGGGTATTATAGTTTCCTCTACACACAGGTCTTGTGGTGAGGGTATTCAGTAGATATCTAGTTTTTCCACAAGTGTGACTAGGTTTGAATGAGGGCCTCTACGGACGCCTAACTTCTCCATCTCCTAGTTATCTATAGGATAGGGCACTACTGATGCTTAGGTTCTACATATTGTAAGTATCATTGATGGAAACGGAAGACATGCACAACGGAAAAAAGAAACGAATTTTACTCTAATTGTCCTTTGTTAACATGCAACCCTCCTAAACTAAACAAATTAGGGTTTAGGAAATATTACCTTTGATGCCTTTTAAAACTTTGAAATCAACTCACGTACACAAACTGAGACAACCACTAAAATTTACCTACTATCCTCGGAGCAGAGAACCGGGTTGTGGGACCCAATTTGGTATTGGAAAAACAAGGAGATAAAAGGAAATTGAAAGGTATATATTTTTGTTGAGATTTTAGGGTGATAAATTAGTAATTTCTAAAATTACTAGAAAATGGCAAAAGTTCTCAACTATTTGAAAATACCCCTATTTATAACTTAATTACATGCAAAAATGCATGTAATTAATTTGCCAAATCTCAACCCCTAATGAATGTAACACCCCTATTTATAGCTTAGTCTTACTTCACCGTCAAGAAATGAAAGAAAATTTCCATCTCCAAGTTTAACTTAGACGTAGCTTGCTTCTTTTTGGGTGTGAAGCAGTGTCAAACTTATCCAACAAATTGTTGGATTTTCCCACTAACTTAGTCCAAAGGTAAAATGGTCATTTTATTTTTCAAGTCAAAAGTCAAACTTTGACTTTTCCAAGTACAAAGTCAATATTTTGAATTTTTACCATTTCGTCCTTCTTGACTAATTCTGACCTTCCGGACATGAATCTGCATTCATTTTTCCAAAATTCAAATCACATTTGAATATAAGTCCAGTCAAAGTTTGACTTTTCAAAGTCAAAAGTCAACATTTTTTACTTTTAACAACTTTGACCATTTCCATCAATTCTGAGCTTCTTAGTATGAATCCATAGTCATATTTAAAGTATTTAAATCTTATTTAAACAGAAAGCTCTATTTCTAATCTGAAAATCAATGGTTATATCACATATGCTTGTCGGTTTCTCTCTCTTCTCCCAATTCGAACAATTTGACTTATTCCAACACACTGTTCTAAGTTTATTCCATATGAGCTAGCAGGAGAACCTAATGGACCTATAGATCATGGGCTCCAACGATTCAAGTTTAGCCAGTTAATCAACATTCATTAACTAATGGGTCATTCCACTAAAGTCCCGTAGTTGCACTCCCCTCACTATAAATATATTTGTGTTCATTTGATAAAACCATGATCGGTAAGTTAATTCTTCACAGGTTGTTCTTAACCTCGGTTGGGTCACAATACCGTTTTACCCCCGAGACTACATGTTGCTCCTTAAGTGTCACTAATCCACTATTGAACAATTAGTTTAAGGTCCAACCTATAAACTCAATCCCTTTCAGGCAAATGAGAGGGTGGGGCCT
>JBBPDI010000005.1:14968210-14995903 GCA_037974545.1 Cucumis variabilis | reverse complement strand
ATCTATAAGATATTGGAGAGATATTCATTCAAATAAGATTTGAATGAAATATTAATTAAATATGATTTAATTAATTATTAATTAATTAATTAATTGTTAATTAATTAGTAGATTTGATAAAAAGAATCTCATAATTCTCTCCTACTCCTTTTCATATTGCAAGAAGGAAAGAGAGTTATAAATATCTAGAAGAAAACAGTTTTCTTTAACAAAAATTCATCTAGAAAAAGGTCAAGGCTTTTTCTCTCTGCAAAAAGAAAATAATTTCTCTCAACTACCTCTAAACATTTTTCCATCCCAATTGGTTCCCATAAACCAATCTCATTCTAGAGGATAGGAAGGTCTTCGACGGGTGGTGTTCCCAATTCGGTGATTTGTAGATTCAGAGACGTCATTGAAAGTAAGTTCTTTTTATCCTATAAATTAAAACCATGCTTAGATTTATATTTAGAATTTTTATTCTAAAATTTTGTCAATGTACTTGTATTTTAAGATTCTCAAATTAATTTTAGGAATGGTCCTGTAAAATCTTTCGCTGCCATAGGAATTTTATCCTTTCAATAATGAGGTACATAGTGAGTATTTCACAAACAATGATCATGATCAATGACTTGTCAGATAGAATTAATTGTACATTTAGCTAACCTCTTAAGTCCTAAGTTAACTTACGTTGGCATCCCAACTAAGTGCTTTGCGCCACTGGTTAACAAAACACACACTACAACCATACTCCAAAACAAAACCCACGAGCAAGTTTTTGTGTCATTTCTGGGGAATTGATTTTTCAAACACTAGAGTACGGTTTTATTTTGATTTTAGGTAAAGCATTTGGTCTTAGTGAATCATGTGTCCAGTCGAAGATCGCATGAAGAGGTTCAAGGTACTAGAGTAATCTGTGATTGCTTGAACCAACCTAGGATCAGTGTATCTTTCGATGAGGAACCACAAGGAATCTTAATGGATGTGTTCATCGCAAATGAAGTAAGACCCATTTTAACTTATATATTTAAGGACATCAAGCAAGTGTCCTCACATTTGGTTTAGCAAGATCATTGTCTCTTGACTATCGGTGCAAGAAGTACTAAATTACATTGTTTGGACATTACGATGAATGATTGAGAGCAATGACCGATTGTAAGGAACAATCAAGACGTAGAGGTTCATGTCACAGGTAAACAATAATGTTTAGAATTATGATGTGGGAGTAAAGGCAATGCGAAGAAAGCACACGATGAGACCACAGTTCATCTTTAGTCGCATAACCTAGACGCATGGATACATTTGTAAGGTATAATTCTTCCATCCCTACTACAGATTCCATACATGATTTTTTTTTTGTATAGCATACATGTAATTAGTTATAATTGTTGTATACATGTAAATAATTTTTGTAACCTAGGATTGTACATTCTCTTCAATCTGGGGCAAATGAACCATCTCGCTAAATCTACAAAGTATTAAGGTTTGAATCATAACATAATATGCATTGTGATCTCTTCACACAATAGCAATTGAGTTTAGGGTTTCCTCAAGAATCATTAGGGTTATTTGGGAGTATAAAACATCACATCACTCTGTAAAAGTTTTAAAACTTTCAATGAGCAATGAATTTGTCGTACCTTGAGCCACAAATCATTTACCAGCGTTTCAAAAAATCACATTTAATACGACAATACTTTGACCTTATAGTAACCAACCCATTCACCCTTGTTAAAAACGTCTATTTAAACCTCCCAAAAACCTTGAGTTCTGACCCTTAGCCAAACACAATTCTTCACTGAGTTGAAAAATCCATCTTCTCCACTCTCGTCATCATCCTAAAACTACTTCTCCAGTGCTATCATTTTGTTCTTTCTATCTTCCACTAAGAACTCTTGACTTACTCAGTTGTTGCATTTGAGAATACTTATCTTATATATACCCTCAATAGATTACGAAATTCAAAGGATGAAGCAAACCTGTCCTCATCAACAGCCGATGAACTTGTGTCGGAGTGCTATAAAATGTTAACAATCAATAGAGTGAAAGTTTGATTGTCTGAAAAACCAATTGACCTGTCTTCTCACCCTAGTATCTATAAATAAAAAAGGATGGGAAAGGAAGGAAAAGATCGAGGGAGGAAAGAGAGGAATGAAAGAAAATGTGAGGAAAGAAGTAAAAGAAAGTGAAAAGATAGAAAAGAATAAAAGAAAATGTAATGAGAAGAAAGAAGGAGAAAAGAAGAAGAAAGAAGAGGTGCAGCAGCCGATTGAAGAAGGAGGAATAATTCTTCCAATGGAAAGCACTTCCTCATTTGTTGCTGAATCTACAAGGTTGGAGATAAAGGCTGGCGAAAAGACTAAGCAAAGAAAATATGGGCCTTAGAAGAAAAAGTGAAAGAAAAGAGGGAAGAAGAAGTCGTTGGAGAGTTTGAGAAAGAAAGCAACGAAATTCGTCTATCGGAGGAGGAAGTGCCAAATTGCAAGAAGGGAATAGAAAAATTACAATTAAGAAAGCTCTAGTGGGCACAAGTACAGGAAGGTGAGAAGGAAAATAGAGCAAAAAGCCTCAACAACAGCAATAATTTGATCTTCATCCAAGAGAACGCAATGAAGAAAATGGCTTGGCCAGGGATAAGACGATGAAGCCTTAGAATCAAAGAGAGGATAATCCCTTAAGGTTGAGGACTCCAAGAACATCTTGTCGCAAAGTTCCACGAAGAAGAAGAAGAAGAAGAAGGCCCGCTCACCTAACCTCTACTCCACAATCCAAATCCTCCGGGGATAAAATCTCTCAAACTCTCCACAACTCTAAAACGGCTAACTTCCTTCCCTATAATTCAAAAAGATAAACTCACAAAACATAAATCACCTACTTCCTCCCAAGCAATCCAAAAGTCTCAGGCTTCGTTTGGCAAGTCCTTTGACATGTTTTGATCCAGCAGTACAAGCGAGAATGAACCCACTAGAACCATTTCCACATGAACCTCCTTTGCCACCGCAATATTAAAGGACATATCAAATTTTTTATTCCTTTATATATTTGTTCAATTTTCACTTTATGAAAACTATATTTCTTTGTATTTATATTTGTTTCAATACACGTTACAACTTTTGATGCAACCCTTTCGTATTTAGTCTTTCTCGTCGCTAGCTTTGCTCTCCGTAATAATGGCACTTTAATTTTTTCTTGCATCTCAACGATAACTTCAGCAAAATAAAGTTTCATTTGTTATTTAGGCGTTTAACTTGTTAAAGAACCTCACTTGGGAAGTATTTTTATAGTTTATTAATCGAGCAAGCTTTACCTCAAACCTCTTTTGTAATAATGTTCTACGAATAATATTATCATTCATTTTTAGCAATGAGGACATAACTAACCTCTAAATTTGGGAGTGTGCGAGGTCCACGCTAAAGCTTTTGAAAAATGTTTGAAAATCTTGTTGCACCTTTTGAAAAACAAGGCGTTTTAACAAAAGTTTAAACATTACCAAAAGTGAAAAAAAAATTAAAAATTGTTTTCAATTAAAATAACAACTTCTAGGTTGCCTCCTCTTGCTAAAATAAGAAGCATAACTTCAAAAGTAAAAACCAGAGCGTTGAGTAATAAGAGGCGATATGAGTTACAGTTGATGAGAGAAACAAACTCATTGAGTACCTATGATTTTTCACTCAACTTCAAATAGAAAATAAATAAGATAAATGATTATTCTTCTGCTAAATAAAAGGAGTCAAAATTCTTCTAAACTTTTAGCCATTTCTAATCCTAAAAATAAGATTTATTGTAGGGAATGAACAAGGATATTTTGAGTATTAAGCTTACTGCATTTTGAACTTAGAAATTTTTTCATAGCAAGAAGTAAGAAATTGAAAGTAAAAACCCTTCTGTACCTCCTTCTTTCCATCATTCTTCTCACATCACAAGTTAGTGCACACCCCTTCTATACCTCTTTCTTTCCATCAACCACCTCATGAAGTAACCTTTACAGTATCTCAAAGATACTTAGGTAGTTATGATTCCTTTTATTTTCTTTTAACTCACTTGTCATAACCCCTAGTTAACGAGTAGACCCTAGAACTAAGCTGTGATATCAATTCCCTTAGTTCGACCCTGGTTCATTCGAAAAAACCTATTGCTTCGCTTACACATGGACAAACAATACAAAAACTTGTACAATACAGACTTGGAAATCGGTGGTGGAGACATTATGAGCGTTTTACATGCAATGATTTGTATTCAATGACCCGTGATCACACCACAAGCATGCAAACTACAACAAGGTCGTATAATTTTAGTCTGGTTAAATAAGTTTATGTGCCTTGATTATAAGCAACTTTTTGAGAATATTGTTCTCTAAGACAATACAAATTATTCCATAGCAAGTCCCATGGAACACAATCTCAATTTCAAAATAATTATGTTCACAATCAACACAACTTTGGGTGAGATTTTTGTGAAGAGAAAAACTCAAGCAAGCATCACAATTTTGTGTGGCTCGACAATGAGTGGAAGAGTTGAGCTAAGGATGAATCGTTTAAAGATTATCCTTGAGTTGAGTTGTTGAGTGTCAGGAGCATGCTTTTCCAAGGTGTTGTTTGCCCATGGCTCTATGTCCAAACATTCTCAACCATCTTATCTTTATATTTGTACTTAATTTAGTCTATTTCATTCCTTTGTTGTTGCCGACCTAGGGTGTGGCTGTAAACCCTAGTTCTTGAAACTCTTTAAAAATTTGAAGTGTTAAGTGTTGTAAGAAGTTAAGTAATTATTATTTTTGTGTTAGGTGGAAAGAAGAAAGAAGATTGAAGTTGGTGGCCAAATAAGAAGTAGATGGTTGAAAAATGGCTCAGTGTTCCAGAGGTTAGGGTGGCAAAGGGTTAGGCATTTTATTGAAGGCTAAAAGGCAGGAAGCTTTGTGTATGGTCTTATGGCTGTGAATTGGGCTTGGCGAGAAGACTTTGGCTATGCGAGGGAGATTAGTATGCGAAGAAACTTGCGGCCAAAAGGAGGTTGTAGAAGCATGGTTTGTGCGAGGATGTCCTATGCGAGAAAGGCAAGTTTAGGCAGGAAGAGGTTTGCAGACAAGGTGATGAGAGATTAGTTTGGCGAGGAAGCCTTATCTTGGGAAGGAGATTGAGCTTGCTCTTAGGAATTTTGAGCAGTTGGTTAAGTGATTTCCACGTGTCCTAAGCATGCAAAATGGTGGTTCATGCAAGCAGGAGGTGGCTAAGTCCACTTTCCAAGCAACTATATAAATAAGCTCACTTCAAAGTTTAAGTTCTTTCAATTCACTCATGAAAATTGAGTGATTCAAGTTGGGAAAACTTTCTTTGTGAATTTATTTTCAAGTGTGAGGCTACCTGATAAAATTGATTAAGGAAAGGTTGAGTTTGATGATCAAGAACACAAGAAGAACGGATTTCAAAGAATTCTGAGTAGTGTTGAGTTTCTGAGGGCAGAACTCAATTCTTTGAATTTAGAGCTGTGCTTTTGGATTAAGATAGTTAACCCATTTTTTAGAAAGTTTAAAGAAGGAAGTTTTACATTTTGAGTTATGGATAAAAAGTTATGAATTTTTTAGCTTGGTAGTAGTTTTTTAAAAACATTTAAGTGTTCTAGGTTATTGTTGAATTTTTCCAAGCATTAGGGTAGAAAAACCTCTTCATCGCGCAAGATAAGCAAAAGAGGTTATTTTGGGCAGTTGGAGTGTCACGCGAGATGGCCAAACATATAGCTAGACGGCAAGGGACGTGCACATTGTTCGGTCAGGCGATGAGCATTGCTCCATGCCCCAGCATGCGGCAAGGTCAGACGCATACGACAAGCACCCGACCAAACCTCCTGATGGTCTATGCATGCACGTGCATGCTTGCTGCCTAGGTCATGTGGTCAACAGTGCCATGACACCTAATTTTGACAAGTTTTGAAATTTTTGGAATTTTTGGAGTTTATTTGTTTAATTTTTTATTCTGGAAGATTAATTTAGGTTTAATTTCTTAATTTTTAGAACAAGAAAGTATTGGGCAAATCTATAGGCCAGGAGGCTAATCGAGTACTATGAGTGCTTGAAAATGTTTTAGAAATATGTTCTACCTTATTTTAAGTTCATTCTTTTATAACATGCTTTTCAAAAGTGAAAGTGTTTGCTTGCACTTCAGGGATAAAGGTATGTTTCAATCCATAAGTTTGAAAAAATGATTCTTAGTATGCAAATGATGTTAAAGCTTAAGTTGTTATCAAAAGTATGTTTTATATACAAATGCTATTGACAGTTAAATATGTTAATTTTCTAAGCAAAGTAATATGAGTATGAAAGTTTTAAGCATGATTAGAGACTTATGATAAGATTTCCATAAGCATGTGGTTTATATGTTTTAAGTCTATACCGATTTGATAATGAGATACATATAGCAACCCTACAGGGGTATTATACTTCCTCTGCACAGAGGTCCTACGGTGTAGGTATTTAGTAGATACCTGGTTTTTCCACCATTTGTGACTAGGTCTGAGATGAAGGATTTTACAGGTGTCTAACTTTTTCATCTCTTAGATATCTACAGGGTAGGGCACTACTGATGCCTAAGTTCTTCGTCCTGTAAGTATCGTATCACGAGATAAGGCTTTCATGTCTAGTTTATTCGTGTCAATTGATACATAACGATTTACGATATAGAAAGATAGAGAAAGTTTTTAAAGTTATATATTTTATAAAGAGGTTTTATACGACCTTTTCTTTTCCTTAATTTGTTTTACTATTTTACTCAAGCATATATATGTTTAAAGCATGTTTTATTTAAGTTAGTCACTCACTAGGCTTTCCAGCTCATGTTTTCAAATATTTTCTAACCTTTTAGGTAAAGATCGTGGAATCGATACCTGACTCCATTTGTCGATCTGTTAGTACTAGTGGCATAATTTTGAGTCCCCTTCAATATGTATTATTTTGAGTTAGGCTTTTGAATTGTATGTAAGATTGGAGTTTTGATCATGGAGTGTTCGACTTTGTTTAGTTTAACTATGATGTTGGTTGTTTGTATATGTGTCTATATCAGACTCGTGATGTTTAATATTATGTAATGTTGGGTTTCACTTAAGTAATGTTATGTTTTTTAATGCTTGTTGTCGTTTATGTTTCTGTTGTGTTATTCACTTTAAGTGAGAGATAAGTTTAGCATCGATAAGTCTCGCTGAGGTAAGTTGCAATATTTGTTGACTAGTTGCATCATCTCTTAGGCTAAGAGTTTGTGGCTTGGGAAGGGGTGTGACAATGGCGTTTTGACATTTTCATATGCAAGCCTGTCTAAGCTAAAAATGTTTAAAATGAACTATAGGGGAGACACAGTAGTTGATTCCTCGACCAATCCTTGTCATACTTTTGCAATCTAAGCTTTCTTTATAATTAACAGTCTTTAATGCTTTCAATAACGATGTTTTCAATACTTTTCTTTCTCTCTCACATTTTATAAAACAAATTTCTCTCAAAACATGAAGGAAGACTACATCGTACTGCGAGTTTGTTCGCAACTTTCAGATTTCATACAGCTGATTTGTTCATCCTTAGAACAAGTGTCACACAATCATCGGTCCCGTGTTTAAAAAGTTATGATCATGACACTAAGCAATCATGGAGAAGAATAACGTGAAGAGGAGCACCCCAGGTAGATGAAGGTGTCTGATTTAGAACTGATCATGTTTTACTTTTGTACCATGCAAGAAACCAAACTAGCAATGGAGTAAAATCTAAAGGTTAAGTATTTTTACTACTATGAGCCATGAAAGTGTCTAAAGCCAAAGTAAAGGCCTTGTGATAGATAAGTTGGAATGAGTTGTTTCGTTTACTAGGCATTTAGCATGTCATCTCACTGAGAGATATGCGATGGATGTCTAAGTGGCACGCCTCTATCTAGTCACAAGAGGTTGGCAGTTGGGACGGGGCGTGACACCTTCTTAATATGGCATCCCTCCTCAATGAATTAGACTTAAAATAGAAGCTTTTGGGACTAGTTTGAGAGAAAACACATGAGTAGAATGGAAGGTTTAATTGTTTGAAAATGACCTATTTATAGGAACCCTTACATGCCTTCTAATTGACACCTTTTACATGAATGGCTAACCACTTAACACCTCCTACTTGCCATTTTACATCTCCAACTTGCATGGCTAACCTCTTTAACACCTCCTACTTGCCACTTTACTCCTCTTAGTTGACATTTTACGCCACTTACCTAACCTTTTAACACCTCATACTAACCTCTTCTCACCTAACATGTTTCCTTGGTCGCCTAGCATGCCTTGCTTGGCCACATAGCCTTCTCCTAAGAGGTTGTCTTGACTGCTTAGCACCCTATATGTCACACCTTGCCTGCAGACCTACTTGCTTGTCTTGCGAGATACGGTGCAACTTAAGCATCCTTGACGCGATTAAAGGTCAAAGACACTCGTCTTCATTTCCTTAACTTAGCCTAACCACTAAAACTCTTAACTTAACAAATATACTTTCAACGATATAGAACTTAACGGGGAAAAGATAAAATAAACTTTAACTTTTATTACCAACAAGGCATTTAGTACATGAATATACAGATACAAAACTTAACCAAAATAGAAATAATACACTTAAGCTTATGACTAAACGCTTGACAGCTCTTCACTTGGTAAGTTTAAACTTTCTCTCCTCTTGGCCTCAACGCCTAAGTCTTGGAAGATAAATTTTAAAAAATAAGTCTAAAAGACTTAGTGAGGTTTTATGAAATCCTTTTCGCAATACTTTTTCATAAACATCACTTTACAAACCAATTCAACAGAATAAGATAACATATATATCAAATCATACAAATATATCATTTTGCATAAACACCATTTCGCATACACACCTCTTTTCGCATAAATGAATCGTCTCAAATAAACACACAATAGTTAATAGTCATTCCTTTTGCAATGATCTTGAATCATCTTCTACGCTAGGTCATGTAACTTCGCATTTAAACTACTAAGATCATCAGCATTCGAGGATATACAGATTTTTCTTTGTTACTCAAGCTGAGACACAATGCACATCTTTTATACATTGTCCAATCTCCATCACCACGTAGTCCCGTTCACACATGGTGGCCTTTACTCTTTATGTTAAAATAAAAGTTAACATGATCTCAAGGAAACAACTAATGGTTTGAAAACCATTTCATAGTATTAAAATCATAATCATCAAATCAAGCTTTAACATTATAAATCATGCTTGAAAACATATAAACTTTTCATAGAAATCTTTTTTGAAACATTTCACATTTGAATTAATCTTTCAAATCTATAAAGAGAAATCATAATAAAGATTTTAACATGAAAGCTTTTAAGAGAATTATTCACAAAGCTTTTAAGAAGAAAAATACTCACAAACACTTTACTAAAAAGCTTCTCTTCTCCTTCTTGCGGGACAACTTAACAACTGAACACTTTGCTTTTTCTCTTCTTCTTGCAAGAATAATTTAGTAGTTCTTCAGCTCTTGACAAATTTTAAAAAATATTAGTACTTACTTAATGACCCAAGTCCTCTATTTATAGAGCTCTTAAACCAGCTTAGTCATGACTAAACTCTTCTCAATTCATCAGCTCCTACTTCTTAATGGAACATGTATAAACTTAATATGTGTCCTTAACCATGCTTAGCTTGAACTCCACACGTGGCACATTAATCACACGTAGAAAATTTCTCCAAACTTTTCTTACTTCTTCTCCTCGCCAAACCTCATTCTCCGAAGAACCTTACTCACCCAACCTTTCTCACAAACATCCTTATCGCATGGTTACACTTTTACTCCAAGAAATTTTCCTTACGAACTAATCAACCTTTTCTTGCAGACTTCTTAACTCACAACCTTAAATTTTCTATTTTCCTTGCGAAATTCTTGATTCTTCTTGCAAAAACCATTCTAAAATGCCAATTCTAAACATTTAGCCAAAACTTTCACTTCTTAACTTAAATTTTAGGTACGGATCTTATACAATACCATAGAGGTTCTCTTGTTATGCCTTTGCCCGCCTAGTTCCAACAAAAACGCTTAGACACCACTATCTTAAGAGGTTTTCCAAGCCCCTTTGGCTGCCTATAATTAGGGAAAATGCCTAATGCCTATCATAGCTATGACCGCGCAACCTTGTGTTTAGAGGTTATTTAAACAACATTTGCCACCTTGTCTAACCTTTAAATGTCTAGCACTCCTTGATGGCCACCTAACACTTAGTTAATTTTCTTCTTCTTTACTCAAGGCTACCATGTTACTTGAATGATGGTACTAAACACAATCACATACCAATCATACCACTTAACAAACACCAAATCTTAGTAAAATTTCTCTCCAACTTTCTTTACAAGAGTAGATTTAAACCATTTTTTTTTTCAATTAAACTCGACCTCTATTCACCTCTTGAGTTTCTAAGAAGACTTAAGAATTCTTGTATCCAGGGTTTAAACCCAAAACTTAGCTTACATTTAGAATATGATTTTTGAATATGATTTTTGTTTCAACTCAAAATTTTGATTTAACATAAAATTTGAAGCATGCAAAATTTTAACTTTAGAGTAGAATTTGAATTCAACCTTCTATATGTAAAAATTGAAATACAACCGAAATTCAAGGGGTAAAGAGTTCTACCGGAATTTATTGGCTTTAATTCAATTTCAGCTTTTACCCCATTTTTTATAATTTTGGATAGAGTTTGTGACTTCCAGTGGGATAATTTAAGGGTTACCCATTTTAGTTAAAAAAAAAAAAAAAAAAAAAACTGATAGGATTTCACCAATTATGCTTTTAATTTTGCACAACACTTCGAAATGGAATATAATCACAACCTTCCACTTAAATTTAGCAAACGACAAATTTGAAGATTTTAGTTGAGAAAATTTGGTTTAAGATGAATTGTGGTTTGATTCCTGAAGGACTTGAGAATTTCATATATATTTCGACTTTATTGTCCCATTCTTTTTTATTTGTTATTTTTTATCATCTTCAAACTTGTTGTCATTTAATTTTTTTTTTCTTCTACATTTTGAATTTGTTGGCTTTTTCATTTTTTTTTCTATCAATTTACTTATTGTCCTTTTTTTTATTTTAGACATTTGTAAAAAAGCAAATAAATTTAGGATAATAGCAAATTTTAAAATGGATAACTCTCTAATAGCTCTCAATAATCATATAATATATATAATTATTTATCATATTTGTAATATGTAAGAAAAAAAAAAAGAAACAAACTAATATGACCTCTTTTTTTTTTTCTAAATTGTTTGTCATATAATTTAATTTTCCTTATATTTTCAGGTAGGTGCATCCCTTTTCTATAACTCTACTCTTTTTTTCTTTGAAGGTCTGAGACGTTATTCTCGTGGGCCTATTGTTATGGCATAATTATGAACTCATAACTTGTGGGTTTCGTTGAATGAGCCATGGAGTAGACGTTATTTTCAAGTGCTTGTTGCATGAACTCACAACATGTCGGTTTTGTTAGTTGCTTTAACATTTCTTTCTTCTTACTTTTTTTTCGTAATTGATAGTCACTATGTAGACTCACCAATCGAGATAAGCTTCTTTTGTCATCTTGACAATTGTGCTACCAATGGTTGACCGAGACCAACAATCCGTCGTTTGCTTTGGCACTTGATAGAGATGGTGTAGATGCTTTTGTTTGGAAGAGGGACATAGGATTTAGTGAGACAGACTATGGGAAAGAAGAAAAAGAAAATTGTCAACTTAAAAATTTAAATATAAATATATAAAAATATTTGTTAATTTCCAAATAAACACCTATTCACATAGACCAAAATGTGTATTTAAAGATTTACCTCTAAATTTTGTTTATATTTTAATAAATATTTTTCCTTAAACACCTAAATGTATAGGATATTTGCCCAGGATATATACATATATATAAAAAAGAAAACTTTGTTTTTCTAATTCGAAAATTAACGAGTCTTTTTGGTAATTTAAATCCTAGCTATTTTTGTATAAAAAAATATCTTTATAATTATATTCAATTTTTATGCCATACTTTACCAAAAAGTCAAATAAAATGCTTCTCTTATAGTTTTTTAAAGTAAAATGTTAAACAATTTTGTTCTTAAATCTCAAAACTCTCATCTTTAACATTTATGTCAATATCATTGAATTTTTTTTATTTGTAATTAGTTATTGTTTATGTAACAAGTGAGAAGTGTTACTGATTATGAATTTTAATAATATTCCTGATCTGAGTCAAGAGACTCTTCAGACGTAGGCACGTTTTGCCGAACTGGGTTACCAAAGTGCTATGCAGTTTAATTTTGTTTGCCCTTTAGTTAAACCTGTAGTTAAATGCTTGTGATATAACTAAAGTTTATTTAACAGTATCATTTTTTCAATTGGTATCAGAGCGGGTTTCAGTCTTATGGATGCATAAAGAGAAGGTACCCCAACGACTCGACCTCCAATCTTGGATGGAAAAAATTACTCGTATTGGAAAATTCGTATGGTATCATTTCTGAAATCGCTGGATTTAAAGGCCTGGAAAGCAGTGAAAGTGGGGTGAACTCCCCCAATGATGAATGTAGATGGAAAGTCGATACCAAAACCTGAGGAAACCTGGACAGAAGCAGAAGAACAGGTGTCCCTGGGTAATTCTAAAGCACTGAATGCAATATACAATGGAGTAGACTTGAATATGTTCACATCTTTGGAAGTACCTTCTATATCATGGCGGATCGAGAGTACCATAGGAAGCTTGATGCCAAATCAGACAAAGGAATTTTTCTGGCTATTCATCGAAGAGCCGAGCATATCGAGTATTCAGCAATCGAACAAGGTCTGTTATGGAAACAATTAATATTATTGTAAATGACGATGAGAAAGAGACAGGAGAGACTTCTGCAGTCCAAGATGAGGAGGATACTAGTTATACACAGACAGATAATGAGCAATCCAACAATCTCGAGCATCAGATAGAACCATTCTCTTGAGTAATAAAGAATCATCTGGCTAGTGGTATCATTGGAGATGTTCGAAGTGGAGTAACGACCAGGAAGAAGGATCGAATTGACTATGCAAAGTTAATTGCTAACGTCTGTTATACATCCGCCATTGAACCAGGGACCGTGTCTGAAGCTCTTGAAGATGAATTCTAGATTGGTGTTATGCAGGAAGAGCTTCTTTAGTTTCAAAGTCTTAATGTGTGGCAGTTGGTTCCCAAACCATCAAATGTGAATGTCATAGGGACGAAATGGATCTTTAAGAACAAAACAGATGAGAATGGTCATATTACTTGCAACAAGGCCCAACTAGTGGCACAAGGATATTCACAGATTGAGGGAGTTGATTTTGATGAAACATTTGTCCTTGTTGCTACACTAGAAGCCATTCGCTTACTTCTTAGCATTGTGTGTGTTCAGAAGATTAAGTTGTATCAGATGGATGTCAAGAGTGCCTTCTTAAATGGGTACTTAAATGAAGAGGTGTATGTAGCTCAACCCAAAGGATTTATTGATCCTGAGTTTCCAAATCACGTATATCGGTTGAATAAAGCTCTATATGGACTGAAACAAGCTCCTTCGAGCTTGGTATGAAAGGCTTACAGAGTACCTATTGAGCCATGTATATGTTCATGGCGGGTCGGATAGAACTTTCTTTATACATCGTCATGAACAGAATGTCATCGTAGCTCAAATCTATGTAGATGACATTATCTTTGAAGGTTTTCCAACGGCGAGTGGTAACAGCTTTGTTCAAGTTATGAAATCAAAATTTAAAATGAGTATGGTCAGAGAGTTGTCATTCTTCCTTAGATTATAAATCAAACAGGAAATAAATGGCATCTTTATTTCTCAAGCTAAATACGCACCGACTATGATTAAGAAGTTTGGTCTTGAGAACTCACATTCCAAACTCACACCTGCAACAACACACGTAAAACTCACCAAAAGTTGTGAGACAAATGTTGTTGATCAGAAGATTTACAGAAGTATAATTGGCAGTTTATTGTATCTTACAGCCAGCCGACCTGACATTACATATGTCGTAGGAATGTGCGCTCGGTTTCAAGCCTCCCCTTAACACTCTCATATGCAAGCTGCTAAACGAATCACAAAATATTTTCATGGTACATTTGATTATGGCTTGTTTTACTCTTTTAATACGAACACATCTCTCGTCGAATATTGTGATGCTGACTGGGTAGGATGCGTAGATGACAAAAATTCATGTCTGGAGGGTGTTTCTTTTTGGGAAATAATCTTATTTCATGGTTTAGCAAAAAGCACAACTCAGTTTCTCTATCAACTGCTGAAGTAGAGTACATAGTAGCTGGGAGTGCCAGCTCTCAACTTTTGTGGATGAAGTAAATGTTGTAGGAATATGGCTTCAAGAAAGATACCATGGTCTATATTGTGACAATATGAGTGCCATTGACATCTCCAAAAATCCTGTACAGCATAGTCGCACTAAACATATTGATATTCGCCATCACTTTATTCGTGATCTGGTGGACGAGAGAATTATAACTCTTCTACATGTGCGAACTGATCTTCAAGTAGCTGACATATTCACCAAGCCCATGGATACTAAGTCTTTCGAACATTTAAGGGCTGAGTTGGGAGTGTGCAGGCTCTCCAAATAAAAATTAAGCTTTAATTTGAGTTGGGCCTGGTGTTGATGAAAGTTGTTATGGCCCAAATTAAATTTAATGTGTGTTTCTACCCACCACATTTATTTTGTATTTTGGTTGTGTTTGTGGTGGGAGTTTTTTCGTTATTCTTTACTCAAAGAAGTTATAGAGTTGTGGTTCTTTCGTGACTTCTAGCTATCAAGTAGGTTCATCTTGTTCTCTGGTTGCTACGCTATCTTATTCTACAATGGTGAGCACTCGACGAGGCTATTATGAGGAAGCATTTACATCTGAGGAACTTGTTCGTACCAATATGCACGGGATTTGAATGCGAGGGACAAGGATCAAAAGTGTACCAGCTCATCGTCTATATGCACGGTTGTTGATCGAGGTAAGATTCCACTCACGATCAGTTCTGATAGTGTGTCTTCTTACCATGATGAACCCATGGCCATGGCTTTGAGCTCGTCATCTAAGTCTGATTCCTAGGATAACGTGCCCATGGTGTAGTTATATGGGCCAAGTCTCAGTCTACAACCAATATGGAGCAACCTCCTGCTAAAGGTCCTGGTGTAACCTCCTCACCAGGTCAGAACCCTATGCATGCTCAGTCTCCACCTCATTTGTCCGATCATCTACAGGTACCTCAGTGTATGTTTCTAGTCTTTATTCCACTACCTCTACATCTACTCAAGGTGATCCGACTTCCTTCCTTGCTCTCACTCCTACGTCTGCTTCTGTTCCTGAGCCAATCAGCATCAGTCCTGTGTTGCTGTTATGGAGTTGATCTCTCAGGCTGGCCTATCTCCTACCATTATGAATATGGGGCCATTTTATCCTCGTTTGATCAGAGAAGTGATTGCAAATCTTCCGTCAGACTTTGATGATCCCAGAAGTCCTGACTATTAAGCTGTTCATGTTCGTGCTCATCACTTTGTGATTTCTCCCTATGTGATAAATTAGTTTCTTGATCGGCCCGTATCTGAGGTGTCTGTTCCACCTGCCCCCTCGTCCAGCACTCTGGCTTTCGTACTCACAGGTGGTTCTCTGTCTGGCTGGCCTGCTGCTGGTATTCATGCTGCTGCTCTGAATGTAAAGTATGCCATTTTGCACAAAATTGGCATTGCTAATTGGTTCCCGTCATCCCATGCTTCTAGTGTCTCAGTTCCATTCGCCACCTTCTTGTTTCAGATTGGCACTGGGCAGTGGTTGATGTTGGATTATTTCTATATAATAAATTACTTCAACATGTGGGTACGTTTGGCATTAAAATTCTGATTGCATTGTCGGGGTTCTTCTCTGGTCTCTTTCTTCATTTACATCCTGATATTCTTGGTCATTTGGATGCTTTTGGTCCACGTCCGTGTAATATCTCTCTCATCTATCAGCTCTTTCAAGGGTCTCATGTGGCAGACATTGAGGTCTCTGGATTCCCTACTAGTGGTGGACCATCTGATCGTGCTGGACCATCTGGGCCTTCTAACATGTCTCGATCTGATGTTGCTCATGTTTTAACTTCTTTTAAAGCTGAGTCTCGAGCGTTGGGTTCCTTCATCTCTTTGTTAAGAGAGCATAAAACTAAGATTGATACCCTCATTCGCTACCTGCAGTTAGTGTCCTCCTCTGCTCAACCTGCTTCCTAGTTCAGGTTCATTCTTTTTATGTTCAATAGGAGGAGTATAGGTTGGCTCAGCAGCACATGAGTAACTATTTTTTTTGTGGACTCTGATGTGGGGCCTAGCAGTTTGGATGATTGTTTGTTGTTGGTTGTGTACTTTTTGTTTTAATTTGTTTTGAGTTCTGGATGAATGATAATATGGTTGGCTATGTGTCATTTTTGACATTGTGTTTGGCTTCTGGTATAGTATTAATACTGAGTAATTGTCTTTGTGGACAGATGAGTGTTTGAATCTATGTTATGACTTCTGGCTTAGTGTTGCATTGGTTATCCTGAGGTGTGGTTGAATCTGTGTTATGACTTCTGGCCTAGTGTTGCACTGGTTATCCTGAGGTGTGGTTGAATCTGTGTTATGACTTCTGGCCTAGTGTTTCACTGGTTATCCTGAGGTGTGGTATTCTTCTTTGTCTGTGTCTTCTGCTGATTAAGATGTCATGATTTCATAGTTCACCAGAAAAAGAATGATCCTGTTAAATTGACAAAAAAAAAGGGGAGTTTGTTGGATTTATATTTTTTTGTCAATTAAATATTGGGTGTGCAAAAATATTTATTAACAAATAAAATCTTTCTAAGATATAGGTGGTGGTTGAGGATTCCTTTAAGAAAGGAATCTGAGTTGAATCTGTTGAATGAATATATTTCGGGAATCTGTGAGCGTAAATGAGGTACGAAAAAAGAAGATGAATACGGGAGATCTGTTGAAGACGTCCGTGAAACGAAGTCATTCGAAATCAGGTGAATATAGTTTATGATGACTTAATGTAGTTGCTCATGAAGATACTGTGCACGAATTAAGCACGGTGTAAAGAGAGGGAATATCTACAGAGAACTTTGAGTTGAAGGATCAATTCAACAATTCAGGAGGAGTCTGACATTATCTCTACAAGATTCATGTGACATTCAAGGGGAGCCTGACGTCCGTAATAGTTATTGTACTAGTTATTATTTATGTAACGAGTGAGAAGTGTTACTGATTATGAATCTTAATAATATTCCTGATCTGAGTCAAGAGACTCTTCAGACGTAGGCACGTTTTGCCGAACTGGGTTACCAAAATGCTGCACAGTTTAATTCTGTTTGCCCTTTAGTTAAACATGTAGTTAAATGCTTGTGGTATAGCTAAAGTTTATTTAACAATATCATTTTTTTCAAGATTGAAACTAAAATAAGGAAGACTAAATCAATCTTACAAATCTCAACTATGGATAAAACAAATCAAATGAGAAATTGGATAAAACAAATGAAATAGATCAGATCAAATATTCTATGTTTGAGATTATTTTTTATAAATAAATTAAAATAGACCATGTTGATGAATTAACCTTAAATAAAAACTAAAAGATAAAAGGTCAAGAAATAGACAAAAAAAAAAAATAGAAATACACCAAGGAGATAAAAACGTATGGTAAAAAGAAGGGTGGGGAATTGTCAAAAATGACAAATTTGACAAAATATTTACAAAATATAGTAAAATTTTCAGATTTCTATCAATAATAATAGACATTAATAGACACTGATATTCTTCTATCATCAGTGGCATCGATAAACAGTGATAGAAGGCTATCAATTTCTATTATTGATAGAATCCAAAATTTTACTATATTTTGTAAATATTTTAATTTATTTTGCTATTTTTAAAAATACTTCAAAAAAATATCCCAAAATTATGAAATCTATATAACTTGCCTATCAAATTATCTAAAAAAAAAAAGGTAGGATGGTTGATGACTCATTGGCCAAAAATAAAATAAATAAACCTCTAAATCATATCCCAAAATCATTAAAAAGTAAACTACAAAATAAAATTTAGAGATACGAGTAAATCATACTTTCCCATTTCAACAAATTTCTTTCACCATAGTTCACCACCATAACAAATACAAAGATAAAATTTAGAGACATGAGTGAAGTATTTACTTTCACATCTCAATCAATTCCATATGTACCTATGCAAACTACCATACACAAAACAAAGAGATGTTAAAAGAAAAACTAATAAACAAAATTGAAAACTCAACCAAATTTGACAATTTTAGTGCTTCCAATAATCATCTTCGTCTATTTATAAGTGCTTCCCGATATTTTCATACTTTCTTAAAGTACTTTTTTTAAATTACAATCTAGTCAAAATAAAATTTAGATACATGTGTGAACTATATGGTTAACTTCACATTTCAATAAATTCCATTTCGTTAAAATAAAAACCAAAAAAAACCTTAAACAAAAGGTAACAAAATAAGAAATAAAAAAATAAAATTGAAAACTCAACCAAACTTGACCAATAATCTCCTTTAAAGTGCTTCTAATAATTTCTTTTTCAAAGTACATCCAAGGCCATAAAAGAAAGAAGGTTATAGTTCATCTTCACTCGAGATGTTCTTGTATTTAGAGAAGATATCTCATTATATGTTTACAATTTTGCAATTAGGTGTGAGATGTAGAGTTGAGGTGCTTTTATGTTGTTATCGTGTGTTCTTTTTTAAGGGGTACTTGCAAAAAAATACAAAAATTATAATAAGATCTATGTCACTACATTTTCTAAATTGCAAAAGTTGCAAATTTAAAAGTCAATAATCGTCTGGTAGCCTTCTTATAACCTTCGATAGCCATTTCATAGTCGTCATATCTGCCACATTCGCAGGCAAGAAAGAGGTGTCATGTGTTATTTTTTCTAAATGTTTTTGTCATTTGATGCAATTTCTCTTTTTTTAATACATGTTTTCGTGAGTTACAAATAGGTTTGAGGTGTAAAAAGGAAAAACGGTAAGTGTAAAATGTAAAATTAAATGGAAAGAAAAAAATATTATTAGAAAAAAAAAAGAGAACAGGCATATATACACCGTGGAGAAGTGTGATTGTGAGAGTAAAATAGGTATTTTAGAAAAACTAAGAGTAAAATGAGAACTTAAAGATTCTCCACTAACGCCTTCTTTTAATAGATATACAGAGATAAAGATATATTATTTAAATAATTTATATATATATAACCATCATATCCAAGTGGCCAACGAAATCTCAAGGTAAACTTATCACGAAAATTTTCTTTTTTGTTCTTTCTTTCAAAAAAAAAAAACTCACATTCATTGAGAGAACTCATTAGAATATGAAAATAAACTCTATTAATTTAATCTGTAGCTATACGTCATGTTTTTAACTTTGAGTTTAGCTAAAGGGCATAATAGAGTTAAACTGGACAGTAAATATTTAACACGGTACTTTGTTAACCCAGTTCGGCAAATGCTGCCTACATCTGGAGAGCTTACTTGCTCAGGTTGAGAATATTATTTAGATTCACTATTCATGGAACAAACATTACTAGTTACATAACATCATTTGCTATAGTAAACTACAATAACAACTTCCAAGCTCCTCCTGAATCAAATATGAATCTTCTCAAGTTACGTTCAGACTCCCCCTGAATTATTGGACCTATGTCTCATCTCGACCATAGTTCTTAATATTCTCTTGCTTCAACCTGCACATATTGAAAACACAACATCGTCAATAGTTTCCGTGCAGTCCCATTACGAACCTGTGAGGAAGATGAACCTTTCAACAGTTTCGGACGTCTCTTATTAACACCAGCACTTCCTTTTTTTTAAAACAACGTACGTAATCAACGTTTGTTAGCCATATAAATATTAATTATATGAATTCCCCTTTTTCCAAGAGGATCACAACCACCGATATTGTAGAATATATGATTAACTACTTTTAATAATTTAATTGACAAAACAATAATCTAACAGAATAGTTGATGACAAAGAAATCCATTAATACAATACACATACGAAAGGAGATTGAGATCATCTTATGAAAGTGAAGAGATGAGAATGAAAAGTTACAAAGTTAGTATTTTTTATTTGAAAATTTTGGTAGTTATAATGTGAAAGAATGTTTATGTATTTATTGTTATGTGAGATGATATGAAACATAAAGTGCATAATTTCATTGTGGGATCTTTCTCTTTTCTATAAATATTGTGGAGTCTATGGCTTCTATTGGTGGCTCTCTGCTATTTATGGCCTACTAGTAGAAAAAAGAGGAAATATTTTTGGGATGAATTAAATATGCTTGTTTCTCTGTGTGGAGCAAATTGGCTTTTGGGAGAAGGCTTCAATGTCGTGAGATGGAGTAGTGAAACATCATCAATGAACTCGACTATATAACATGAACAAATTTAACTCCATTCGAAGATGCAACCTTATCGATCCTCCACTCACAAATGGCAAATTTATATGGTTGTCAGAAGAAAGCCTATTTATTCTAAACTTGATTGTTTTCTTTATACTACACAATGGGAGGTTAGAGTCACTAATCATTCCAGCAGGCTTCTCACAAGGGTCATATTTGATCACTTTTCTATTGTTTTTGAGACTTCAAATCTCAAAGCTCCTGGACTCTTTGCCCTATCCTTGATAAAGAATGGAACTATTGCATATGCCTGGAATGAGGAGATTGGTGATTGAGACATTAAGGCCAGAAGACCTTTAAACGACAGAGAAAACAATGTTTGGAGATCAATCAAAGCATCCTTTCCTAACATATCCAACAACAGAGGTATAAACAAACTTGAATGGAAGTTGAACAACCACCGATGATTTCACAACTATGTCTATCAAAGATGTCATTCTCTCCTCCAAATTAATGAATGAAGACACTGCCCAGTATAGGCATATATGGAAATCCAAAAGCCCCAAAAATGCAAAGTCTTCTTATGGACTATGCTTCATCATAATGGGGTGTTTCCACTTATCTGATCCGAAAAAGGATCAAACCAATTTGTCTAAGCCTAAACTGGTGTGTTATGTTCAAATGTAATAATGAATCCATTGATCATCTTTTCATACAGTGCCTGACAGCTTAATATCTATGGAACAAGATTGACATCATACAAGGTTTAGATAGCATCTCAACTCCTCCCAACAAATTTTCCTCCATTAACCCAAAGACCAAAGGAGGAGCTATTTGGTTCAATTTCATGGTTGCTGTCTTATGGGTTATTTGGGTAGAAAGAAACAAAAATATCTTCAAAAATCGTGATCAAAGCCCTATCAAGTTATGAGAAGATACTTGCAACTACACACGGCTATGGACTTCAAAAATTATTTTTTTTGTTAATTATTCATCCTCCGTAATATCTCTAAATATCAATGCTTTGATATAACTGATTGAGCTTATCTCTAGCCCCACAACTTTTGTACCCTTGGGCTTATTGAATATATATTAAATACATATCAGGTATGATGAGGGTGCTAAAAGGGTGTCCACCTGGTGAGAATGCTTGGGTGCACCTACTGACTCACCACGGGTATCCTTTTAGAAAAGAAAAACAAAAAATGTGTATGTATGTATGAACTGATGTGGTTTTGAAAAAGTGATGTCTCCATATGATAGTGATGCATCTTTGATGTGAAATTGTACATTACAATATTGTAGGTTTATTGTGGTGACAAAATAGAAAACACTGAACGCAAAATAGTAATTATAAAAAAATCTAAGGGCAAAAAATAAAAAAGTAAAAAATTCTCCACTTTTACACTCATTTATATATAGTTGAAAATGAATTTTTTCGATCAACAGTGAAGACTTCACTTGCGAACACATTGTTTATTATCTCTTTTTAAAAATTTTGAATCACATTGTAGAAGTGGAGTTTGACCCGACCCAACATGGGTTGTTATCTGTACATAATTGACACCAAGTCAGGTTAGTTTTAAGAAAAATTTGATTCAATCTGACTCCTATACACCCTTAAATAATAGTAACTATGGTACTTAGTCAAACTTGAAAATCAATCACATCTTACAAAGTTGTGAATTTATACAAAATAAAAACTCATGAAATGAAAAAGGATCTTTCCCGATAAACATCACATACTCTTGTATTGGAGATAAACGTATAGAAGAATGGAATAGGTATCAACACATTTATTCCTTATGTATATCTTCAACATTCTCACGTAGTATAAAGATAATTTATTCAACTTTTTTAATTCAACAGAGTATAAAACATCAAATTAAAAGTATATCAAGGTATGTTCCATTTTTCTTGTATATTTACCAACTATTTTTATATTTTAAAGCAAATTTCGTTTTAGAATCAAAATAAAAAAACTTGAAAGCTTGTATGGCTCAACAATATAATTCTTTTTCTTAAAAGTTCAAATTAGGAGCTAAGTTGATATTGGATAATGGATATGTAATTTATAATTCATAAACACACTTAGGATTTATATTCAAACAATCTTTTTCAATAAAAATGGAATAAATGTATTAACATTTCTTTTTATGACTCTATAAATGACGAGATCAAACATCTAACTTCTAAAAAGGAGGACATGTTAATATCATGGACTTCAAGTTTACTTTCACATTCTAACTTTATTCGACAATTCTTTTTAACCTCTTTCTTTTCTAATTAAAAAATGGAATAAATTAAACTGAATTTGTTTTTAAGTCAAATATAGAGATATATTTGGAAAGTTCTCTAGTAAAAAATTAAATAGACCTTTTACATTAACTTCAAATCTTTAATTTCTCTCTTTGTTTTGAATGTGTGGATGGTTCATAGTAGGGATTTGTTTTCTTCTTCATTTTTTTTAGATTTATTCTCAACATTTTAATCCAAATCTCATGGGAAGAAAAAAAAGAAAATATATCCCACAAAAACATTCATTCATCAATAATAAAATGAAATACATTACCCCCCCCTCCAAAAAAAATATTATTTAATAACTATTTGAATTTTTTATTTTTAAAAAATAGGTTAATTTAGTATTAATTGGATTTTGCGTTTTTGAAAATTTAAAATGGGTTTTCCAAAAATAATATAACAAATCGCTAAAATATTTACACTGTACATAAAAAGTTTACAATCCACAATGAAAAATATAAAAAATGTCCCAATAAACATGTGATTTATCTCCCACACGTATATGTTCTTCATATAAATGATCATGATATGCGATCGTGTAGAAAATGATACACGATTGTGTACGTAGTATCAACACTTGAGCACGCGCGCGTATAATTCTTCTTCTAAATGATCATGATACGCGATGGTGTAGAAAATGATATATGATCGTGTAAGAAATGATATAGGATCGTGTAGTTCTTTGTAACGATGGAAAAATGTTTCAAATCTAAACGATCGTGTTGATCATGCTAAGTGATCGTTTAGATCGCATCAAATTGATATTTAAATGATCTTGATATCCTGGAAGAGAAGCTGTAAGAAAGAAAGAGAAGATGAAGGAATATTAGAAAGAAAAAGAAGATGAATAAAATTAGAAGTAAGAAAATATTGAAGAGGAGCTGAAGAAATATGGAAGAGAAGATGAATAAATCGCAAAATAAATCGCAAAAAAAAAAAAGAAAGATAAGTGACGAATCGTTCGTAATATAAAAAAAATCTGAAATTTGTAAAAAAATTCTACTAACATCATGAGCTTTTTTACTTTGTTCCATAGGTCATAAATATTTTAGTATTTTGTTATATTTATGAAAATTAATCATCCTCTCTCTATATATTTATATATTTATATTAAACTTCAATATAAAATTTAAAATTTCAATGTATTTCATCCTCCATTGATCCCCACGACTCAAATCACTCTACCAAATTAAATTTCTTTTATACACACACTATTTTTGTTGCTTAAATTTTTTATTTTCATGAGCAGTGAGCACGAGGACAACTACGGAAGCAAAAGCTAAGAGAGATTTTATTTAAGGTTTCAATTTATCCCAATGGGTTCATTGATGGATTAATATTGTTTCAATGTATATATAACACACGACTGTGTTTGATAAACAAATAATATTTACTTTTTGTATGACATTAATACATTAATTTCATAAGAATGACACATTATTTTCAAATTATTAATTAATCAAATAACAAAAATAATTCAATTAAGTATACAATCTTTTTAAGGGAGATTTTTAAAAATAGTAGATTTTACAAAATATTTACAATTTAGCAAATTATATCACTAATAGTCATTTATATGTTATAGTGATAGAAGGCTATCATTGATAGAATCTAAAATTTTGTTATAGCTTATAAATATTTTAATTTATTTTGCTATTTTTAAAAATATCTTATCATTTAATAATAAAAATATGTAGTTTTTAACTAATAATTAAAAGCAAATGAATAAATTTTATTCCATTATTAATTATGAGTGAAGAAATTTATTTGGATTGAATTTTTAACAAGTTATAAGTAAAAAAATGTTTATAAACAGTTCAAGAAGTGAATTCAAACTATTTGTTGGATTGAAAATAAAATGAATTTGATGAAATTTAATAAAAAGGAGGTTTTTTAAAAAATATAATAAACATGTAAAATATTTAAATTGTATAGAATAATTTCGAAAACGAAAAAAAGTCTACAGGTCCACAATGAAAAATTTTTAAAATGCCTCTAGGCAACACACGATTAATTGGTTACTCGCATGCGTAATATATTTGGTACAGGATTGTTTAGATTTTGCAACCCAATTTAAATTGCTTTTTTTTAAAAAAAAAATTGTATACGATCGTTTAGATTTAACTATCCAAATCTAAATGATTTTTTTTCAAAATTCTTAGTACGTGATCGTTTAGATTTGGCTATACGATCGTTTAAATTTGACTACACGATCGTTTAGATTTGGCTACCCAAATCTAAACGATCGTGTACCAATATTCTAACGATTTTTTCAAAATTTTTTATATTTGGTATACGATCTTGAACCTAATAACACCCTTAAAAAGAATACAAGATCATTTATGATTGATTGAAAAAAATTGTTATTTTAAAAATATAAAAAAATTACAAAAGAAGAGAAGAAAGACGATGAAAAGAAAAAGAAAAATTGTAGAAGAAGAAGAAAAAAAATGAAGGAAAAACCCGGAATATTTTAGAAAAATGGTCGACTTCATAGATTTTTTAATTTTGTTACCCAGACCATAAATATTTTGCTGATTTATTCTATTTATAAATCTTAACTTTAATAAAACGTGTCTTTTAAAAAAGAGAACAAAGCGGCAAAATATTTACTTTGTATAAAACAATTTTGAAAACAGAAAAAACCCACGGGCCCATAATAGAAAATTCCAAAAATGCCCCAATTAATTGGCATCCGACGCACGTAATATATTTGAAAAATATCGTTTAGTATTTGGAAAACGATCGTGTAGGATTTGATTGTGCTTCCCAAATCTAAACGATCACATCTAAATCTAAAGGGTTTTTTTAATATTTTTTGTGTACATGATCATTTAGATTGATTGTTTAAATTTGGGTTGCCAAATCTCAATGATTTTTTTCAAGATTTTTTGAAAAACGATCGTTTAGATGTGATCGTTTAAATTTGGGCAGCAAAATTTAAATGATTTTTTTAAAGATTCTTTGGTACACGATCGTTTAAATTTTGCTATTTTGATACGTTTAGATTTTGTACACGATCAGTTTAAATTTGGGCAGCCAAATCTAAACAATTTTTTTAAAGATTCTTTAGTAGACGGTCGTTTAAATTTGACTATTTTTGTACACGATCGTTTAAATTTGATCGTTTAAATTTGGGAAGTCAAATCTAAACGATTTTTTAAAAAAATCTTTGGTGTTTAAATTTGGCTATTCATGATCGTTTAGATTTGGCTATCCAATATTACAACAATTTTTTTACAATCTTTTATATTTGTCACATATCTAAACAATTAACAACTTGAATTTTTTTAAAAAAAATTATTGTATATTTGGTACACGATCTTGAACCAAATAACAATTTGGAAAAAAAATAAAAGAAAAATTGGAGAAGAAGAGAAAAAGACGATGGAAAGAAGAAAAGAAATTGCAGAAAAGGAGAAGAAAGACAATAAAAAGAAATAATAAGATCGAAGATCATAAAGAAAAGAGAAGAGAGATTGATGCAGAAAAATTCGAGAAGAAGATGAAGAATTGGAATAGAAAAATCGTTATAAACCAATTAAGGGAAAATATGTAATTCTGAAAAAATAATGTCTTAATGGATTTTTCTTAAATTGTTTTACGGATCATAAATATTTTGTCACTTTGTTCTACTTATGAAAATTAACTAATTAAATTAATTTTAAATATTCTTAACAGTGAAAATAAATATTCTTGATAGTGAAAATACCTGTGTACATATTCTAATTTATCAACTAATTAATATCCCCTAAGAATATTATGGACGAGAATATAATAGATTATATTAATTTAATATCTAGTTATCAACATAAATTTCCATATCATCTCTTTGTTCTAAAATAAATGTAGGTAAATTGCAAACTCTCATTCTTTTAATAAAACTCCAACAATGAATTTGGCTTAACTGATGATATTTGAGAATGGTAGTAATTATAAAGTTTGTGGTTCAAACTTTCTAGTCCAACTGTAGTAAAAAAAAAACTTGTAAAAATCCTTATAAAATAAATTAATATTTTATCAAACTATTAAAAGTATTTATGAGAATTTTTTCCAATAATAAAAACTAAATTCTGACTTTTAATACTATAGAACTAAATTTAGTTTTAACTTTTTTTTCAAACATCCTACTAAATTTGTAATTTAATATTACTTTAAGCATTTCAAATATTTAATATAGATAGAAAGTCCTAGAGAATATAGAAGTGGATGAACAAAATCAATCAGTTCCAAAAGGGCATCAAATCCCTTGAAACAAATTAGCATAGATTAAGTGAAAAATAACATATGTTTGTATTACTTACTTCTAATTGAGAAGCGATTTTTTTGTTTTGCATATTATAGAAAAAGAATAAATTACAAAAACCATCATTAGAGTATTGTGAGATAGTTCTCATTATTACATACTAAAACTTACAATACTGGTAGAAATTGGATCAGACTAAATAATACAATTTAATTAAGCCCTCAAACTTACGAGTACGTGAGTTTGATGATCCAATAATATTCATAAACTTGAAGTGATCTTAATTTTGTACATACAATTAAAAAATACCAAGTAAGGGGTTTGTAATTTACATAAAGAAAAAGTAAAAAATAAAAAATAAAAAAGATATGGATAAGAGTAATTTTAATGTGACACTTCCAAATATACTATACCAAAGAAGGAGGCTATATATATCCCATTTCCATTCCCAACTTTATACACATCAAAATATAGATAGATAGTTGATTTATCAAGGTAATTAATTAAGGGTTGAAATGACTACGGAAGCGGAAGCAAAAAGGTTTTTGATAAAAAAACTTGAGTATGACCATTGCTTAGAAACAATTTTAGATCTCGCAGACGACAAAGCTGGAGTCCAGTGGCCAACATTCCTTCCTCTTTGCAATCAACTATCTCAACATGGCATCTCCCTGTGCAATGGAACTATAGTAAGTGTGTGCTTAAATTGAATATATTAATTTATTGTATA
>JBBPDI010000005.1:14952694-14968110 GCA_037974545.1 Cucumis variabilis | reverse complement strand
ATTATAAAATTCAATTTCTCAATAACGACTTTATTGAACAAAATATGATTACAAACTACGAGTTTTAGGACAAAAAAATCCAACACATCCAATGAAGGCAAGGGACTCCGGTGTAGTAAGGCAGCCCTGACAGATTCATATTCTGGGCGTAATCCCATAAGGACTTTAATAAGACAAAGATGGTCTTTACTGATTTTCGCTTGATCGAGCTGAGTCCAAATGGGTTAAAGAACTGCCAAATACTCATTAACAGACTGACCAGTATCTTGATTGAGATTGACAAGGGTACTGTGCAATTGATAGTAATGGACTAATCCAATAGTTTTAAAGCGTGTAGACAAAAAATCCCATAATTCTTTAGCATCATCAAAATCATCAAATTGTGCATGTATAGCAGGAATAGAAGTGTTACCAAGCCAGGTGATAATCTGATGATTCTTACTATCCCAATCTTTGAGGCGTTCAATGAATTTGCTATCGTCTTCCTTGTCCTTGTTCTGGTTAGTTGGTTTGGATATGTCCCCAGTTACAATGCGCCATAGTTTTCACCCAATTAGAAAACTTTTCATTTGATTTGCCCAAGTGATGTAATTTGTTCCATCAAGTATTGTGCTGATAGGTCTAATAATATGGTCTCTCTCCATATATTTGAAGTGGTACGTTTAAAATAAACTGAGTAAATAGGAGCGTCAACCACAACTTGCGGCTAACTATGAATGAAACTGGATCTGGGTTGCAAATGGTTGGCTGTGCGTCGATGATGCTGAGATCGGAGAAGACGATACGTGACACACGAAGTGGATTGTCAGATCTGAACGAGGTTCTTGATGGAGATCTAAACGAAGCAAGGATCTGTTCTTCAGATCTGGATGGAGAACGACGAGTGGTGAACAGAGATTTGTAGACAGAGAATCGGATCGAATTTCGTCAAACCTGAGCATAGATCTGTTAGGTAGAGATTGACTGCAAGTAGAGGACTAGATGAAGTGTTTCGTCGTTGGAGGATTTCGACGTCAATGTCTTTTATGGCAGAGATCGTGGCGGCGGCGGCGGGTACAGTAGATCTAGGTTTAATGCTCTGATACCATGTGAGGAATATTTTATTGATAAATATTCTTTGATATATTTCATGAATACAATTTGTGTATAAATAGATAAACTATACAACAGAAATAAGGAAGGTAATATAATCATGCCTAAACTATAGAATTCACATTAATACGTTAAAATAAAAACAAAAAAAAAAACCTTAAACAAAAGGTAACAAAATAAGAAATAAAAAAAAATTGAAAACTCAACCAAACTTGACCGATAATCTCCTTTAAAGTGCTTCTAATAACTTCTTTTTCAAAGTACATCCAAGGCCATAAAAGAAAAAAGGTTATAATTCATCTTCACTCGAGATGTTCTTATATTTAGAGAAGATATCTCATTATATGGTTACAATTTTGCAATTAGGTGTGAGATGTAGATTTGAGTTGCTTTTATGTTGTTATCATGTGTTCTTTTCTAAGGGGCACTTGCAAAAAAATACAAAAGAATTATAATAGGATTCATGTCACTACATTTTCTAAATTGCAAAAGTAGTAAATTTAAAAGTCGATAATCGTCTGATAGCCTTCTGATAACCATTTCATATTTGTCATATCTGCCACATTCGCATGCAAGAAAGAGGTGTCATGGGTTATTTCTTTTTACATGTTTTTGTCATCTGATGCAATTTCTCCTTTTTTAACACATGTTTTCATGAGTTACAAATAGGTCTAAGGTGTAAAAAGAAAAAACGGTAAGTGTAAAATGTAAAATTAAATGGAAAGAAAAAAATATTATTAAAAAAAAAAGAGAACAGGCATATATACACCATGGAAAAGTGTGATTGTGAGAGTAAAATAGGTATTTTAGAAAAACTAAGAGTAAAATGTGAACTTAAAGATTCTCCACTAATGCCTTCTTTTAATAGATACAGAGATAGAGATATATTATTTAAACAACTTTTATATATATAACCATCATATCCAAGAAAGCCAACGAAATCTCAAGGTAAACTTATCACGAAAATTTTCTTTTTTGTTCTCTTTCTTTCAAAAAAAAAAACTCACATTCATTGAGAGAATTCATTAGAATAGTTGATGACAAAGAAATCCATTAATACAATACATATACGAAAGGAGATTGAGATCATTTTATGAAAGTGAAGACATGAAAACGAAAAGTTAGAAAGTTAGTATTTATTATTTGAAAATTTTGGTAGTTATAATGTTAAAGAATGTTTATGTATTTATTGTTATGTGAGATGATATGAAACATAAAGTGCATAATTTCATTGAGGGATCTTTCTCTTTTCTATAAATACTGTGGAGTCTATGGCTTCTATTGGTGGCTCTCTGCTATTTATGGGCCTACTAATAGAAAAAATAGGAAATATTTTTGGGATGAATTAAATATGCTTGTTTCTCTGTGTGGAGCAAATTGGCTTTTAGGAGAAGGCTTCAATGTCGTTAGATGGAGTAGTGAAACATCATCAATGAACTCAACTATATACAACATGAACAAATTTAACTCCATTCAAAGATGCAACCTTATCGATCCTCCTCTCACAAATGGCAAATTTACATGGTCGTCAGAAGAAAGCCTATCCATTCTAAACTTGATTGTTTTCTTTATACTACACAATGGGAGGTTAGATTCACCAATCATACCAGCAGGCTTCTCACAAGGGTCACATCTGATCACTTCCCTATTGTTCTTGAGACTTCAAATCTCAAAGCTCCTAGGCTCTTTTCCCTATCCATGATAAAGAATGGAACTATTGCATATGCCTGGAATGAATAGATTGATGATTGGGACATTAAGGCCAGAAGACCTTTAAACGACAGAGAAAGCAATGTTTGGAGATCAATCAAAGCATCCTTTCCTAACATATCCAACCACAGAGGTATAAACAAACTTGAATGAAAGTTGAACAACCATCGGTGATTTCACAACTATGTCTATCAAAGATTGCATTCTCTCCTCCAAATTAATGAATGAAGACACTACCCAGTATAGGCATATATGGAAATCCAAAAGCCCCAAAAATGCAAAGTCTTCTTATGGACTATGCTTCATCATAATGGGAGTGTTTCCACTGATCTGATCCGAAAAAGGATCAAAACAATTTGTCTAAGCCTAAACTGGTGTGTTATGTGCAAATCTAATAATGAATCCATTGATCATCTTTTCATATAGTGCCCGACTGTTCAATATCTATGGAACAAGATTGATATCATACAAGGTTTAGATAGCATCTCAACTCCTCCCAACAATCCAAAGACCAAAGGAGGAGCTATTTGGTTCAATTTCATGGTTGTTGTCTTATGGGTTATTTCACTAGAAAGAAACAAAAGAATCTTCAACAATCGTGATCAAAGCCCTATCAAGTTATGGGAAGAAACTTGCAACTACACACGGCTATGGACTTCAAAAATTAATTTTTTTTGTTAATTATTCATCCTCTGTAATGTCTCTAAATATCAATGCTTTGATATAACTGATTGAACTGATCTCTAGCCCCACAACTTTTGTACCCTCGAGCTTATTGAATATATATTAAATACATATCGGCTATGATGAGGGTGCTAAAAGGGTGCCCACCTGATGAGGATGCTTGGGTGCACCTACTGACTTACCATGGGTATCCTTTTAGAAAAGAAATACAAAAAATGTGTATGTATGTATGAACTGATGTGGTTTTGTAGAAGTGATGTCTCCATATGATAGTGATGCATCTTTGATGTGAAATTGTACATTACAATATTGTAGGTTTATTGTGGTGACAAAATAGAAAACACAAAAGGCAAAATAGTAATTATAAAAAAATTTATGGGCAAAAAAAAAGTGAAAAATTCTCCACTTTTACACCCATTTATATATAGTTGAAAAGAGAGTTTTTCCATCAACAGTGAAGACTTCACTTGCGAACACATTGTTTATTATCTCTTTTTTAAAATTTTGAATGATATTGTAGAGGTCGAGTTTGACCCGACCCAACATGGGTTGTTATTTGTACATAATTGACACCAAATCAGGTTAGTTTTTTTTTAAAAAAAAAATTGATTCAATCTGACTCCTTTACATTCCTAAATAATAGTAACTATGGTACTTAGTCAAACTTGAAAATCAATCACATCTAACAAATTTGTAAATTTATACAAAATAAAAACTCATAAATGAAAAAGGATCTTTCCCCGATAAACATCACATACTCTTGTATTGGAGATAAACCTATAGAAGAATGGAATAGGTATCAACACATTATTCCTTATGTATATCTTCAACATTCTCACGTAGTATAAAGATAATTTATTCAACTTTTTTAATTCAACAGAGTATAAAACATCAAATTAAAAGTATATCAAGGTATGTTCCATTTTTCTTGTATATTTACCAACTATTTTTATATTTTAAAGCAAATTTCGTTTTAGAATCAAAATAAAAAAAACTTGAAAGCTCGTATGGCTCAACAATATAATTCTTTTTCTTAAAAGTTCAAATTAGGAGCTAAGTTGATATTGGATAATGGATATGCAATTTATAATTCATAAACACACTTAGAATTTATATTCAAACAATTTTTTCAATAAAAATGGAATAAATGTATTAACATTTTTTTTTATAACTCCATAAATGGTGAGATCAAACATCTAACCTCTGAAAAAGGAGGACACGTTAATATCATGAAGCTAAGCTTACTTTCATATTCTAACTTTATTCGACAATTTTTTTTTTAATCTATTGACATATATTTGGAAAGTTCTCTAGTAAAAAATTAAATAGACCTTTTACATTAAAATAATTGTTGATTAATTCTCAACCATATCGAAAGACACAAATCAAAAAATTTACTAAAAGGTAAAACTATGCCAAATATAAAGAGAACATAAAATTGTTTTCATTCCCTTTATCATAGACCAAAAAGAATATTAACTTCAAATCTTTAGTTTCTCTTTGTTTTTAATGTGTGGATGGTTCATAGTAGGGATTTGTTTTCTTCTTCATTTTTTTAGATTTATTCTCAACATTTTAATCCAAATCTCATGGGAAGAAAAAAAAGAAAATATATCCCAAAAAAAAAACATTCATTCATCAATAATAAAATGAAATACAATACCAAAAAAAATCATTTAATAACTGTTTGAATTTTTCATTTTTAAGAAATAGGTTAATTTAGTATTAATTGGATTTTGCATTTTTTGGAAATTTAAAAGAGGTTTTCCAAACATAATATAACAAATCGCTAAAATATTTATACGGTACAAAAAAAGCTCACAATCTACAATGAAAAATACAAAAAATACCCCAATCAACATGCGATTTATCTGCCACATGCACATATTCTTCATATAAATGATCATGATATGTGATCGTGTAGAAAATGATACACGATTGTGTAGGTAGTATCAACACCTAATGCACGCGTGCGTATAATTATTCTTCTAAATGATCATGATACGCGATGGTGTAGGAAATGATATATGATCGTGTAGGAAATGAATACAGGATCAAGTAGTTCTTTGTAACGATGGAAAAATATTACAAATCTAAACGATCGTGTTGATCATGCTAAGTGATCATTTAGATCGTATCAAGGTGATATTTAAATAATCTTGATATCTTGAAAGAGAAGCTGTAAGAAAGAAAAAGAAGATGAAGAAATATTAGAAAGAAAAAGAAGATGAATAAAAATTAGAAGAAAGAAAATCTTGAAGAGGAGCTGAAGAAATATGGAAGAGAAGATGAATAAATCGCAAAAAAGAAAAAGAAAGAGAAGTGACGAATCGTCCGCAATATCAAAGAAAAATCTGGAATTTGTAAAAAAATTCTACTAGCATCACGAGCTTTTTTATTTTGTTACGTAGACCATAAATATTTTAGTATTTTGTTATATTTATGAAAATTAATCCTCCGCTCTCTCTATATATTTATATATTTATATTAAACGTCAATATAAAATTTAAAATTTCAATGTATTTCATCCTCCATTGATCTCCACGACTCAAATCTCTCTACCAACTTAAATTTCTTTTATAATACACACTATTTTTGTTGCTTAATTTTTTTATTTTCATGAGCAATGAGCACGAGGACAACTACGGAAGCAAAAGCTAAGAGAGATTTTATTTAAGGTTTCAATTTATCCCAATGGGTTCATTGATGGATTAATATTGTTTGAATGTATATATAACACACGACTGTGTTTGATAAGCAAATAATAATATTTACTTTTTGTATGACATTAATACATTAATTTCATAAGAATGACACTTAATAATTAATCAAATAACAAAAATAATTCAATTAATTATACAATCTTTTAAGGGAAATTTTTAAAAGTAGTAGATTTTACAAAATATTTACAACTTAGCAAATTCTATCACGGATAGTCATTGATATGCTATAGTGATAGAAGACTATCATTGATAAAAGACTATTATCATAGAATCTAAACTTTTGCTATAGCTTGTAAATATTTTAATTTATTTTATTATTTTTAAAAATGTTTCATCTTTTAATAATAAAAATATATAGTTTTTAACTAATAATTAAAAACAAATGAATAAATTTTATTCCATTATTACTTATGAGTTAAGTAATTTATTTGGATTGAATTTTTAAGGGGTTATAATTAAGTGGTTATAAGTAAAAAATTGTTTATAAACAGTTCAAGAAGTGAATTCAAACTATTTGTTGATTTGAAAATAAAATGGATTTAATGTAATTTAATAAAAAGGAGTTTTTTTAAAAAATACAATAAACATGCAAAATATTTAAATTGTATAGAACAATTTTGAAAACAGAAAAAAATCTACAGGTCCACAATGAAAAATTTAAAAATGCCTCCAGGCAACACACAATTAATTGGCCACTTGCATGCGTAATATATTTGGTATAGGATTGTTTAGATTTTGCGACCAAATTTAAACGACTTTTTTTTCAAAAATTTTTGTTCACGATCTTTTAAATTTGACTATTCAAATCTAGATGATTTTTTTTCAAAATTCTTAGTACACGATCGTTTAAATTTGACTATAAGATCGTTTAGATTTGACGACACGATCATTTAGATTTGGCTACCCAAATCTAAACGATCGTGTACCAATATCCTAACAAATTGTTTTCAAGATCATTTATATTTGGTACACGATCTTAAACCAAATAACACTCTTAAAAAAATACAAGATCATTTATGATTGATTGAAAAAAATCATTATCTTAAAAAATAAAAAAAAATTACAAAAGAAGAGAAGAAAGACGATGGAAAAAAAAATAAAAATAAATTGCTGAAGAAGGAGAGAGAGAAAAAGAAAATGAAGGAAAAACCTGTAATATTTTAGAAAAATGGTCGACTTCATAGATTTTTTAATTTTGTTATCCAAACCATAAATATTTTGGTGATTTATTATATTTATAAAACTTAACTTTAATAAAAAAAGGTCTTTTTTAAAAAGAGAACAAAGCAGCAAAATATTTACATCGTATAGAACAATTTTGAAAACAGAAAAAACCCACAGGCCCATAATAGAAAATTTCCAAAAATTCCCCAATTAATTAGCATCCGACGCACGTAATATATTTGGAAAATATCGTTTAGTATTTGGGAAAAACGATCGTGTAGGATTGGATTGTACTTCCCAAATCTAAACGATCACATTTCAAGGTTTTTTTTAATAATTTTTTCTGTACACGATCATTTAGATTAATTGTTTAAATTTGGGTTGTCAAATCTCAACGATTTTTTTTTCAAGATTTTTTAGAAAACAATCGTTTATATTTGATAAACGATCATTTAGATTTGATCGTTTAAATTTGGGCAGCAAAATTTAAATGTTTTTTTTTAAAGATTCTTTGGTACACGATCGTTTAAATTTTGCTATTTTGGTACGTTTAGATTTTGTACAGGATCAGTTTAAATTTGGGCAGCCAAATCTAAACAATTTTTTTAAAAGATTTTTTAGTAGACGATCGTTTAAATTTGACTATTTTTGTACATGATCGTTTAGATTTAATCGTTTAAATTTGGGAAGCTAAATCTAAATGATTTTAAAAAAAAAATTCTTTGGTGCTAAATCTAAATGATTTTTTAAAAAAATTCTTTGGTGTTTAAATTTGGCTATTCCTGATCGTTTAGATTTGGCTATCCAATATCGCAACAATTTTTTCACAATCTTTTATATTTGTCACAAATCTAAAACTTGAATTTTTTTTTTAAAAAAAAGATATTGTATATTTGGTATACAATCTTAAACCAAATAACGATTTGAAAAAAAAAATTAAAAATTGCAGAAAAAGAGAAAAAGACGATGAAAAAAAGAAAAGAAATTGCAGAAAAGGGGAAGAAAGACAATGAAAAGAAAGAATAAGGTCGAAGATCATAAAGAAAAGAGAATAGAGATTGATGCAGAAAAAATCGAGAAGAAGAGGAAGAATTGGAATAGAAAAATCGTTATAAACCAATTAAGGAATAATATGTAGTTCTAGAAAAATAATGTCTTAATGGACTTTTCTTAAATTGTTCTACGAACCATAAATATTTTGGCATTTTGTTCTATTTATGAAAATTAACCTTAAAAAAATAAACGTAATTGGATTAATTTTAAATATTCTTAATAGTGAAAATACCTGTGTACATATTCTAATTTATCAACCAATTAATATCCCCTAAGAATATTATGAACGAGAATATAATAGATTATATTAATTTAATATCTAGTTATCAACATAAATTTCCATATCATCTCTTTGTTCTAAAATAAATGTAAGGGTAAATTGCAAACTCTCGTTCTTTCAATAAAACAAAGTATTTATGAGAATTTTTTCCAATAATAAAAACTAAATTCTGACTTTTAATACTATAGAACTAAATTTAGTTTTAACTTTTTTCAAACATCCTACAAAATTTGTAATTTAATATTAATTTAAGCATTTCAAATATTTAATATAGATAGAAAGCCCGAGAGAATATAGAAGTGGATGAATAAAATCAATCAGTTCCAAAAGGGCATCAAATCCCTTGAAACAAATTAGCATAGATCAAGTGAAAAATAAAAAATAAGATATGTTTGTATGTGAGAAGTACGATTTTTTTGTTTTGCATATTATAAAAAAAGAATAAATTGCAAAAACCACCATAATTCTCATTATTACATACTAAAACTTATAATACTTGTAAAAATTGAATTGGACTAAATAATTCAATTTAATTATGCTCTAGAACTTACAAGTATGTGAGTTTGATGATCCAATAATATTCATAAACTTGAAGTGATCTTAATTTTGTACATACAATTACAAATACCAAGGAAGGGGTACTTTTGTAATTTACTTAAAGAAAAAGTAAAAAGAATAAAAAAGATATGGATAAGAGTAATTTTAATGTGACACTTTCAAATATAGTATACCAAAGAAGGAGGCTATATATATCCCATTTCCATTCCCAACTTTATACACATCAAAATATAGATATATAGTTGATTTATCAAGGTAATTAATTAAGGGTTGAAATGACTACGGAAAAGGAAGCAAAAAAGTATTTGGTAAAGAAACTTGAGTATAACCATTGCTTAGAAACAATTTTACATCTCGCAGACGACGAAGCTGGAGTCCAGTGGCCAACCTTCCTTCCTCTTTGCAATCAACTGTCTCAACATGGCATCTCCCTGTGCAATGGAACTATAGTAAGTGTGTGCTTAAATTGAATATATTAATTTATTGTATAATATAATATGCAAATATATACATATATAATTGAGTTTTGATTAATTAATTTTGTTGAATGCTTTCAGAAACTCAGACTTAATCTGGAAACAAACAGTAATCGACTGTTCTTATTACCAAAAATCCTCACTATTTTCGGGGTTAATGATCCCCGATACTGGAAATGGATCTACATCACGGACCATATGTATGTTTTTTTCTTTATTAATTATTTCTATAACCGAAATTCAATTTAATAATATTGCTATATATATATATATATATATATAATAAAAACAAAACGTGCAGTACTTCTGTGGATGCTCCTCAACTGATTGCAATACGAAAGTTCGATACGTGGAACATTTAGAGCATCATTGCTGACAACAAAAATTTTATACTTGATATCATTATTGATATTGCTCACTGAAGAAACTGCCGGATGGGAGACTCCTATGAACGTTACAGTCACCAAACCAGATGGGTCAACGATACAGAGCCAAGTAAGCCTCGCGAGGAAGCCGATAGGCATTTTCTTCGAACTCGTAGTAGGCGAGTTCACTCTCAGTGACGAAGGATGTAACAATACCGGCCTAGTCAAGTTCTCCGTTACGGAATACTCAGACTATGAAAAACGTGGACTGCTCGTCAAAGGTTGTATTGTTCGAGCAAAGTTTTCTCTTGGCTGCACAAATCCAGCTTTGACCCGTGCATAAAATTCTCTTTTTAACTCAAACTACATTTTGTATTTTGAGGCAACCTGGCTACAAGTTTATGTTTAATAATTACCCATATATAAAATGAAATACCAGACATGTAATAGCATCAAAAAGATTATATAAATAATACACAAACCGTTTTTGCATACTAGCAAAACGGTTATGTATAATGTACTAAGCACACTTTTTTCTCTTTTACATATCAATGTTTTACAATATTTGAGAGAAGAAATAAAAACTTATTTGGAAGACTAGATATTCTTCTTTTCAGTTAGATACTTTTTAATACAACATAGCTAAATCTATACCGCTTTTACTATAAAAAATTAAGTAAAGGTTAATTTATATATATATAATAAATCAACAAAATATTTACGACTCATATAATAAAATAAAAAAAAGCGCAGAAAGTTGGTCATTATTCTTTTAAATATTCTAAATTTGTCCTTTATTTTCATCGTCTTTCTTCTTTTCGTCTTTTGGATTTTTTTTCTTTCCATAATCTTTTTCTCTTCTTCTTCTGCAATTTTTTTTTATATTTTTTTAAATTGTTATTTGGTTCAAAATCGTATACCAAATATAAAAAATCTATTTTTTAAAAAAAAAAAATTTCAAACTGTTATTTGGTTGTTCCAATATAAAAGATCGTAAAAAAATAGTTGAGATATTGGATAGTCAAATCTAAACGATCATATACAAAAAAATAGACAAATCTAAACGATCGTGTACAAAGAATTTCTAAAAAATTGTTTAGATTTGAGTAGTCAAATTTAAGCAATCAAACCTAGACGATCGTGTACCAAATATAAATGATTGTGTACCAAATCTAAACGATTGAGTACCAAAAAGTCTTGAAAAAAAAAACGTTGAGATTTGGCTACCCAAAATTTAAACAATCAAATCTAAACGATTATTTTTAAATCTAAATGATCGTGTACAAATTTTTTTTGAAAAAAAATTATTTAGATTTGGCAACTCAAATCTAAACGATTGTGTACCAAATCTAAATGATTGTTACAAAAAAATCTTGAAAAAAATATCTAGATTTGGCTACCCAAATTTAAACAATAAAATTCTAAATGATAGCGTACTAAAAATATCCAATCTAAACGATCGCGTAGGAAAGAATAGTCAAATCGAAATGATCGATTACCAATTATATCGTGTGCACTTTTAATTAATGACTGAGTATTTTTTGTATTTTTTATTGTGGACCTATAGGCTTTTATACGGTGTAAATGTTATATTTGTCAAAAGACCCCTTTAATAAATCCTATAGTTATATTTTATTAAGGGAAATTGCGTAGGATAGCATTTAGAGAATATGATACAGCACTCATAGCACATTGTTTTAGAATTTTGCAAATATAGCAAAATTTTTACTTCTCCATCTTAAAATTGTTATTATTCCTGAACTACCCTTCAATAACTTATTTCTCTTCCTCCTTTTAATGTCCTACTCATTATTTATTTATTCTCCCACTTTTTAAGACCCTAATTATTTTTTTATTCTTATATTGGAAAAAAATATTTATCCTCTCTCTCTTAATCTTAATTTTAAAATATCAATAGTACAATAATTGCAATATGAAATATACTATATTTATTGTTAATCAGAGTATTTTAACTTCATTTGTGATTTTTTTTACTTTCTTCGGTGTGTATTTTAAGTTGAATCTGATTCCAAATGATATTGTTATTTTTTTGTTTTAATTTGTCTCAGTTTCGTATATCAGTGTTATGATATATTATATGTATTAGTTGGTTAATATACTTACTACGTGACTTTCGTTTTTTCAAATTTTATACAGTTCATTAGAGTATTATTAAGTATATGAATGATGTAGCTCAGTGTATCATTATCAAGTATATCAACAATATATTGTTAAAGCATAGCAGTAAAGTGAATCATTATCAAGTATATGAATCAAGTTTACAAGTGTATATCAATAGTATATCAAGTGTATAAGTAGAACTTCATGCATATCGTGCATTTAATCAATCAATTGTATAAGTGAAGAATACTAAATGTATCTACAATGTATCAGGTGTATTAAATATATATTAGTAATGTTTCAAGTGTATATCAAAAGGTATCAAGTGTATAAAAAAGTATCAGGTGCATCAAGTGTATCAATCAAATGTATTGGATATATCAAGAAGTATTGGGTGTATCAAGAGGTGTATTAGGTGTATCAGACATATATAAAGTGTATCAGATGTGTATAAGGTATATCGAACGTATATTAGTAATGAGGGCATTTGTGACATTTTACCTCTTGATGTGTGGGTTGAACTTCGTTTTTGCCATTTTTACAAATAATAAAGTGTGTGTGCTATGGAATTAATTATTATAACTTATTTTTCCATTTTTGCAAGTGCCCCATTTATTAACGTATAATAAACTCTCAAATACAACATTTTATGGACTCTCATCAATTTAATATACTAATTAATTAATTAACTTTCTAACTCTCTCATTAGTTCATTGTCCTCCTAACAAAATGGAAGTCAGAATCTGCGTGCAATTAAAACTGACAAAGTGTTGTCACAAAGCAACAACATTAGGAAAAAAGATCTAAAATTGAGTCAAGTATCTACTCAAGGGTGGCTGGTTAAGTAGGAGGAGAAGGATTTTATTTCAACAAAAGGAAAGGCAAGAGTCAATTTTTGGAAGAAATTGAGCAAGGTGCACTTTTTGGTATCTACATAACGCATTTGTTAGAATTTGATTATGAAATTTTGAGCTAAGAAATTTAAGATATTTTAAACTTTATAGAATAAAGTTGTCCAAAAAGAGTTATGAATTTTTTGTTATCATTTTTCAAAGTCTAAGTTAAGATTTCGGACATAAATATGCTACTTGAGCAGTGACCAAGGGTCAAGCATGACAAGACGAGTTGTGTAAGGACCTGATCCAGAAAATACATTCGACTAAGGAGAGCCTTGTTAGAAAGTTGTTTTGGATAAGTGTTCAAACATCCTGCAAGGAAGGATGCGAAGAGAAAAGCATAAGCCAAAAGGTGAGTAACACAATAAGAATAGCTGGCGAGAAAGCCAATGCTTTAAGTGAGGCATTGGTAGGATATCGCGAGAAGTATTTGTACGTAAGAGATTGAGGTGAGGAAGTAAACGTCTTGTCAAGCAACATGACAACTTGTTGCGGGAAAAGAAACGACAATAGATTCTTCGAAAAGAGAATGGAAATAGTCGAAGAATTAAGAGTTTGGCTTTCCAATGAGATAAGGTGTGCCTCAAACGAAAAGTCAAATCGTCGCTAATGGATAGACTATGTGTTGAGTTCAAATTGGTAGCATAACGTGATACGTGCTAAGACGACACATGTAAAGCATAGAAGTGACCCTTGGATGTGAAAGGTCTCTATAAATAGGGTCGAAAGCCAAAAGAAAATGGAAGTTTTTCCTAAAAAGAAAAAGTGTTATATTTTTCAATGAAAGTAAGAGGAGAAAGTTCTGAATATTGAACGAATGGTTCCACCAACCGTCAGACATGAAGAGGGAGATGGAAGCCGAGAAGGCAAAGTTGAGGCTACGTATTTTGAGTGAGTGACAAAATAATTTACATGCTTGTTGTGTCTACTACATTGTTTATTTTACAAGCGTCGTTTGAATGTAATAACATGGTTTATTATCATTTTGTGAATGACCAAGTATGTTTTATGAGACTTACTTTTGTGACTGATAAGATTCATTTCATAAATATTTTCTGGAAATAAGTAAAAGATTAAATGTTTTCTATGAGCACTCTTTGAAAATGGTAAAATGTGATTTATAAACGGTGGTGATTAGTTATTTGATATCTAGTATGATTTCTAAAACCATTGGTTGATCTTTGTTCTGAAAAGTGATGTTTTATATAGGATGTATGTTGAGTATTCTTTTCTTTGTGTTAATCATCACGAAAAGCATTATTAATTGTCCTAATTTGTGCTATGAGTAAGCATCGATGTTGTACTATATGGTTATGGCTTGATCTATCGCATGATGTTGGATGGAATCTCAGGTAACTCGCATGATACTGATGACCATGCTATGGTTACAATGAGCTCATGACCATTATGGTTACACGCATGACCATTCACGCAAAGGTTAGCGTTAAAAGGATAGGACATGCACGACATAATGAGCTCATGGCATGCGACAGTGATGCGTGAACGACATACAACCAGGATGCACGCGGTACCTTATTTCAAGGTTAGCACGCAAAAAAAAAAAACTGTCTAGGCCAAGCACAACCACCAAGCCATTAGGCGCTAACAGGAAATTTTGAGCTGTTTTTACGCTATTATGCTATTTTTGAAAATTTTAGGAAAAATAAAGGATATTTTCTTGAACAAAAGAATAATTAAGAATTTAATATGAATTTTTCATTGTGATGAATTGGTTTTTTAAATGTTTCCTTAAAGAATGATTTACTGTTCAAAGTTTGATTCAAGAAAAATGTTTAAGTTACTGTTTTCTATTGTGTTTGCAAAAGCTTAAATGTTTATTAAATTGATTCTTCAAAATTATGTTATGATTAATTGATTGATATGATGATGGAATATGAAAGCAAAAGAATTCTTTTAAGGTTTTCAAGTATGTTTTATCCTAGCCCGAATATTACGTGGGACCTATCGTATACATGTTGGAAATTATGTCCTAAAATTCGTAGTTTGTATTCAAAATTCTGTAAAATAAAATTGTTATTGATACTATAATCTGAAAGCCAATAAACTAAATGTTCCGAGGCTGTTATGTAGACTTGAACTTTATGTACAAACATAAATATGGATCAAGTTCGAGTATATAGCCTGAATAGTCTATAGTATACGAATACGGTTGGGCGCCTTATTCTAGGGACACTATGGATGTGGCCCGCTTTATAATTAGTACAAACGATGTGATCCTAAATCGTTCATGTAGAGACATAGAAGTGGGGGTATCCTATGTAAAGAGTTTACAT